>CAUYQU010025457.1:0-53370 GCA_963574635.1 Cheracebus regulus | reverse complement strand
TCCCACTACTGATCAGCACGGGAGTTTTGACCTGCTCCGTTTCCGACCTGGGCCGGTTCACCCCTCCTTAGGCAACCTGGTGGTCCCCCGCTCCTGGGAGGTCACCATATTGATGCCGAACTTAGTGCGGACACCCGATCGGCATAGCGCACGCACTGCAGCCCAGAACTCCTGGGCTCAAGCGATCCTCCCACCTCAGCATCCCGGGTAGCTGGGACTACAGGCACGCGCCACCGCGCCCGGCGGAAAAAATAATTTAAAAAAAATAGTAAAAATAAAAACCTGCTCTGTATGGCTGGGGAAGTCCCAACCTGAGAGTGGCTCTGCCCCTCCCTCTGGGCACAGAACCTCCCCGAGGACCAGTCTCTGGTTTGCTTTCTGTGGTAATGCCAGGCCTAGGCTGTGGGATTCTGCTCCATGTGTTTTCTGCTTGTTTCAAGGGTCCTTTGCTCTCCATGTTGAGTCCAGTTAGCCCCGCAGGGTGACAGCTCTTTGGCTTTCTCCTTGACATCACAACCCCTACCCCTGCCCTCTAGACCAAGTGCCATACGGGGAAAAATCAGAAACACAGAGGACTTCCCCAGGAGTGGCCAGCAACCCTATCAGGTGCCTGGCCTGGGGCAGGGTCAGCCACTTTCAATGACAATGGAAAATGGGGTGGAGAGTGGCTTGGGCTGGGCCAGGCTCTTTGTTCCCCTTTGGAGGTGTCCTGTGCAGATTCTGGGGCTGGCACCATCAGATGTTCATGGGGAAGCAGGAAGGGCTGGGGTGTAGGAAAAAAGTGCATTATTCCTCCCCACCCCCTGGTATGTCCAGTAGGTTGGCCTATACACTGGGCTGGGGCCCTGAAATATGGCAACTCAGGGATGCAAGGCCACTGGCCGACACTCCCCTACCTGGGCAAGATGATTTGGCTGTCTCTCAGTTAGACAAACACAGGCCAAGGAGAGTGGCAGCAGGAGTGCAGGGAGACTGCTCTTACTGACGTTTGCTCTACCTTCCTCAGAGCCTCGCAGCTCAAAGAAACCTCTGGCTCCTTTAAGTGGCTGCTTTTGGGAAGCCACTTAGAATCTAGAAGTCTGTGGATTTATAACTTGTGACAGTCATGTCTCATTAGAATGGTGGTGGCACTCCTTCCCTGCATAGCACAGAATCAGGGGTGCAAATAAGTTATCTAATCCTTCCACCTGTCTCTCTCTCTGACGTGGCCCTGAAGGTGAAGAGAAGTACCACATGGCATTAGTTGAAAATCCTTCACCCTCTACACACTCTCTGGTGACATTAGCGCTCTGGGAGGCCACTGAAGCAGAAACATATTTAGAACTACTTGCATCATCTTTCCCCATTGATTTTTTAAATGCCCAATCAGGATTAAAAGTACAGGGCGCCCACATGCAAACTGGATGCGGGGCCCAAAGCTCAGTGTTCAGAAGTGGCATATCTAATGTGGCCTACCTCTGCCTCCCCTCTGGGCTGTCTGGCTCCCTTTTAGTCCTCCCCTACGTCACACCATGGTCAACCCATTCTCATAAAGCAAGCTGCTTCTTTTTTTTGGAGACAGGGTTTTGCTCTGTTGCCAGGCTGGAGTGTAGTGGTGCAATCATAGCTTACTGCAGCCTTGAACTTTTGGACTCAAGCAATCCTTGTGCCTCAACCTCCCTAGTAGTTGGGCCCACAGGCATGCACCACCACACCTGGCTAACTTTAAAATGTTTTTTTGTAGAGATGGGGTCTAACTTGCTTTGCAAAATGATCAAAAAAAAAAAAAAAGAAAGAAAAAGAAATGGGGTCTACTTATGTTACCTAGGCTGGTCTCAAACTCCTGGTCTCAAGCTATCTTACTACCTCCATCTCCCTCAGTACTGGGATTACAGGCAGGAGCCCCTGTGCCTGGTCCTGAGAAAGCTTCTCAAACCCAGTCCGTCACTCCTCTGCCTTCCCAATCTAAAATCTTCAAGGAGTGGTACAACCTTGCTCCTGCTTACCTCCTCTCAGCCCCTCAGCTCCCTGAAGAAACCACGTCCCTTCCCATTTCCCGGCCTTCTCATGCACTGCTGCTCTCTGCAGCTTCTCCCCATTGCTCTCGCCTTTAGCCACATGCTTTGCCTGGTAACCTCTTCACGTCTCCCCGCTTCATGAAAGATCACTTGCTCTGGGGACATTCTCATGACATTACACCTCTTCCATGTCCCACATTTCTGTCCCTGCCCCACTATCCCGCTGGGGGGCGGCAGTTCCAGACTCTTCTATGTACTCTTGGCCTAGAAGGCTCTTCATCCCCTCTACCTGCTACCATTCTTACTCATTCTTCAGCTTCCATTCAAACAAGGCTTACTGACGCCCTCTCCAATCCTACAGTGGGCATTATTCACCTTTCTCCCTCTTCAGGGCATCTTTGAGCTTTTGTTTAGACCTATTTGGTACCAATCCCAAGCTTTGGGCCCCATCATATGAGTTTTTGCTTTTTTCCTTAACTAAATAGTTGGCTGCTCCAGGGCAGACACCAGATGTTGTCAGCTTTTCACCATGGCAGGAGGTAATCGAATCCTGTTTGATGAATCTGGTGGATGTTCTTTTTTAACTTTCTACCACACAGTTTCAAATGACACAGGGGAAAAATGTCTAGTGTTTTTTTCCCTTTCAACAGTTTCAGCCAAATGTCTCTATGCAATGTCTATACAATAGCTGGGACCAAGTGCCAATTATTTCTGTGGGCAGAAGGAAAGAATGACTCAATAGGAGGAGATAAATAAAAAGTGGGACCGATACAATCTAATTAGAATACATTTCTTTCTTAATCTTTGTGAGTACATATACCATACTGGTGGCAATGGCGGTGAGAGCTTCTGTGTGGACCAGGGAAGCTGTGGTGTGAGTTCCATGCTAGCTCCATGAGCCAGGCTCTGGGGTAGCATCCGAGACACTCTGTATTAGATACTGACCGGTGTCATGTGCCACTGGTGAGGAGGAAGACAACATGCTTTTCCCAAAGGGTGATGACCTCCCTAGATGATGACCCTTCTCAGGAGGCAGGAGTGCTTTCCCGGAATAAACTTTTGGCTCCTTATTCAGCTGCTGCAGCAGATACTCATTAGTTACCACCAGGGATCTGAGACCCGAGGGAAAAAGGCAGTCATGAAATCATAAAAGCGAGAGATACCATGCAGACCCAAAATGTTTCCCAAAGACGAATGTGAAATTAAGTCATATCTTTAAATAGAAAGAACTGTCCAATTTATGATTGAGTTATTTTAAAAGCAGACCTACAGTTTCTTCATTACAATTATGTTTGATTATGTTCCAGACTTACTGAAGCAATAATACATTTCCCATTTTATATATAGCTAGTGGTTGTTCTGTTCTCTTCAAAGCACTTTGATGATGAGGTAAGTAGAAGCCCTGGGTCACTGGCACCTGATCAGGCCTCCAGTTTCTACCCCAAATCGTAACACCTATTTCTAATCTATCCTGCCACTGCAGTTCACTAATGGTGCTAGTCATGAGCGTATTGAACTCTGCATTACCATCTAACTTTTTTTTTTTTTTTGAGACAAGTTTCGCTTTTGTGGTCTCAAACTCCGGACCTCAAGTGATCCACCCGCCTTGGCCTCCCAAAGTGTGAGATTACAGGCATGAGCCACCACACCCTGTCTGTATTATCATCTAATGTTAAAAGCTGTCAACACACTATAGTACCATTTTTAACAGCAAAATATGTTAACCTAAATGTCCATTAATAGAAGACTAATTAAATGAATGGTATATCATCTACACAACTGAGCACTATGCAACTAGAAAAACGAATGAGAACTAACTCTACACACCACTATGAATGGATTTTCATAAAATGTTAAAGCAACACTGTGTCTTCTTATGTAATAATGGGGAAATACAAATATACACTCCTACAATAGAAGGATACAAATATACACACCTATAATAGAAGGATAGTGGGAGGGAAGGAAAGGATAGCAAAGACAGGTAAGGAAGCTGGATTTTTCTGGATTTATCTTATAGAGTTGACACTGGGACTGTGTAAATGTCTTACATAATTATGAAAACAAGATTAAATCAAAATTATTTTTTAAATTCCATAAGAATCAGAAGCAAAATAAAACAAATGAACCCGTATGGTTTAACACACATAAGGATTATTTCTGTTTAATTTAAAAGAGGGTATTTTGACTGTCCATCACTAAAGCAATATATCCTAATGTTTTCAAAGTGTGGTCTCCAGACCAGCAGCGGCAGCATCACTCAGAAGCTAATTAGAAATGCAAATGTTCAGTTCCCAACCCAGACCTGCTGACTCAGAAACTGTGGGGTGAGGCCCAGCAATCTGCATTTCAACACGTACTTCGAGTTAATTCGGAGGCATATCCATGTTTGAGCACCATATTATACTATTCTCTTTACTTTTGTAATGTTTGAAATAATTATAATGAAAAGCTTTTCAGAACAATCCAGAATGGTTCTGGGTCTAATCCTCTGAATATAAAGCTAACCAAATGAAAATCAGGAAGTGAAGTTGGAGGTTGAAGGTCTGGGGATGGAGTGCAGTGAAAATCCTCATAAATTATCGGCAAGCCAATATCTCAAGGGCTTCTCTAAATGTAGGCATAGTCTTGAGGTGTCTTCTGATTTTTTTGCCTGGCTTGTATCCTGGGGGTACTGTTCTTTAAGGGCTGATGCTGTGGAGCTCCTCTGAAGGAAACACACACTTTGTGTTCTTTCCCTATCACTTCCTGCCGAGTGCTCTTGATGTCTTATGTGACCAATAGCAGGCATTTTCCAGAGGAGCCTGATGGCTGATTTTAGGGGTATATACTGACCTCCCAAAAAAGCTGACCCAAACAAAGGTCCCATCAGATCCAGTGAGAAGCTAATTATCGAGGTGTTGCAACCCACCAACACCAGCAAAGACAATTAGTCCCTGGTGTGTCCTGGGAAGCAGTAATTTTTATAATCCCTGAGCTAACAGGCCAGATACAGGAGGTTTACACACAGAATGGAGTTAATTTGCAAAGTGTATAGATATTAACTTTCCAAGTAAAACAAAGGAGATAAAAGGAGTGAATATCTGCTTCTAGAACAAGCTAGATAGATCCTCTCCTACCTCTGACTTTCATGGAGAATGGTAACTGTTTCCTCCAGCTTTTTCAGCTGGGCAAGCTCCTGGTTCAGGCAAGCCACCTGCATGGTCAGCTGTTGGTTTTTGTGCAGAAGATCATCTACAAAGGGCATAGTAGCCAGGGGTGAACAGGATTCCAAGCTGCTAGTCTTTGAGCAGAATATAAGTATTCAGATGGACATCTTGAGAATTGGGGGCCCCATGGCACCAAACTTCACATCCCATTCACCATTCTCTTACTTGGAGACAGGAGATCCAGTAGCAAGAATACGGGGTTTGGCAACAGATCTGAATTAAAATTCAGCCACTTAATATTGCATGTGTTAGTTCATTTTTCTGACTTTCATTAGAGCTAATAACCTTGTCACTTAGCACTGTTATGAGGATTAAATGAGACATCTACCCTCACTTAGCATAGGCAGTCAATAGATATTAGGTTTCACTCTGTATTCTCCCTTTTGTTTTGTACATCCTTCACTTCCTATGTAGTATATGAAAACATCTAGAATAGTGTCAGACACATAGTAATAACTCAATTAATACTTGAAGAAACTTAAATTGTGTCTAACATACTCATACCTAACTTCCCCAATATGCTACCATTACCTGCAATAATAAGGTAGGTAAGAGAACAGGGACTCTGGTTGTAATGATGTCAATCTTTTATAATAGTGTTTCTTAAATTTTCTTTTTTCTTCTGAGATGGAATTTTGCTTTTGTTGCCCAGGCTGGAGTGCAATAGCGTGATCTCAGCTCACTGTAACCTCTGCCTCCCAGGTTCAAGTGATTCTCCTGCCTCAGCCTCCCAAGAAGCTGGGATTATAGGCGTGTGCCACCATGCTCACCTAATTTTGTATTTTTAGTAGAGACAGGGTTTCATCATGTTGGCCAGGCTGGTCTCGAGACCTCAGGGGATCCACTCACCTTGGCCTCCCAAAGAGCTGAGATTACAGACGTGAACCATTGCACATGGCCTTAAACTTTATTTTGCTTACAAGTCACCTGGGGATCTTGCCAAAAATAGGTTTTAATTCAGTAGGTCTGAGGTGAGGCCCCACTTGTTTAGCAAGCTCCCAGGTGATACTAATATGGATCACATCTTGAGTAGGAGGGTTCTAGAAAGTGGAAAACAAGGCTGCAAAAGCTTGTTTATCACCAGTAAGCCAAAATACTATACTGGGCCTCCTGGCTGAATGAAAGTAAGAATCTGGTGGATAAATACCTACTTTTAGTTTCAAAGTAGGTAAGTAGAGACTGATATCTTGATTATTCGAGCTTGTGAGTATCAGATACTGCTGAATTTTATTTATTTATTTAGTGCTTCGATTTAACAATGGAAATTCAGTACTTCCATATCAGAACTTCAAAGTCAAGTTCTTCATATAAATGCATATACCCGTGATTTGCTTAGGGGAGGTGAGCTAGTCTGTCCAGGGCAAACTTTATCTAAAACACTGGCCTAGACTATACCGATAATAAAGTAGTACAGTCAAGACTTAAATAGGGTCTTATTTTTCACTTATCACAACGGCAAATTTTGAAAAAATGCCCAGTGTTGTTGGCAGGGTGGAGTGAAGGGGCATTCAAGTACACTGCTGAGGTGAGTGTAAATTGAAACAACTTTCTTGGGAGTTTATTTATGTAACAAAAGCCTCAAAAATATCCCATCCTTTGATCCACTAATTCTACTTCTAGGACTGTCTCCTAGGAAAACAGTCTGAAATGTACCAAAGATTTCTGTATATAAACATTAATAGCAGCATTATTTATAATAGTATAAATATTAGATATTAGGACTCTCAGCTCCATCAAAAGGGAAGAATGTTAATCTCAGAAAGGCATTTTGATTCTAGGGTCTTTTCCTTCACTTCAGATCTTTCTTTTGAATGTTTAGAAATTATTTTATTATTTTAATTTGTTCTTTCATTCTCTACAAGAGCTAGTGAAGGAATATAAATTATTTCAAATCATTTCTATTCTAAATATATAACCATTATAATTAATGGTAGCTTTATAATAGCAAACATTAAAAACAACTCTATAGAGACTAAATAGATATGGTATATTGTTGTGATATTGTAGAAATGACTATACTATGAAATTAATAACATTAGGATGTAGAAATCAGGTCTGTGATTACTTGGGTCAACAGTAGGGGAAACTGACTGCACAAAGGTATGAAGAAATTTTCTAGCAATGTTCTGTATTTTGATTGAGATCAGACTTAAAATGTGTGCATCTAATTGTATGTAAATGGTTTTTCAAAACCAGGACACAGTTTTGTTATTTATTATTACTATTTTTTGAGAGGGAGTCTTGTTCTGTTGTCCAGGCTGGAGTGCTCGGCTCACTGCAACCTCTGCCTCATGGGTTCAAGCAATTTTCCTATTTCAGCCTCATGAGTAGCTGGGATTACAAGCACCTGTCACTATGCCTGGCTAAGTTTTGTATTTTTAGTAGAGACAGGGTTTCACCATGTTGGCCAGGCTGGTCTTGGCCTGAGTTCAAGTGATCCACCTGCCTTGGCCTCCCAAAGTGCTGAGATTACAGGGGTGAGCCACCGCACCCAGCCTATTTTTATTTTCTCAAGACAGGGTCTCTCTTTCGCCCAGGCCAGACTGTAGTGGTGTGATCAAGACTTACTCTAACCTTGAACTGCTGGGCTCAAATGATCCTTCTGCCTCAGCCTCTTTGGCTCTATAGGTGCACACCAGTGCCTGGCTAATTTCTTATTTTTTATAGAGATGGGATCTCACTATGTTTCCCAGACTGGTCTTGAGCTCCTGGACTCAAGCAATCCTCCGGCCTTGTCCTCCCAAAGTGCTGGGATTGCAGGTGTGAGTCACTGCACCTGCCCAGCCACAATTTTAAATGTGGAGTTAAAAATACACAGAGAGGTAAGGTAGAAGAAAATATACCAAAAACACTAATGGAAGTTATTCCCGGATCATGGGGTTATATTTTCCTTGTATTTTCCAAACTTTCTACAAAGAACATGTTCTTATCGCTATAATTACAAAAACATGTGTCATTCTCAAAATTAATGGCAATAGTAACAACATTTGTACATGCTTTCCACTGACAAGAGCTTCATCTGGTAACTCAAGCCACCTGCATTACAATTCTCTGAGGCAAGATGATTGCTTCCGTTAACTGCCAGGAAAACTGATGACCAAGTAGGCCAAAGGCAGCCATGTGAACTAGCATGATGAAGGTTACTAAATGGGTCATCTATAAACAAACAGTTGTCTTAGGAGGTCCCATCTATCATGGCTTTCTCCAACTTACCATAAGTATGTGACTGCTGCCCACTCACAATTGAGATGGCAGCACCTTCCTCCAAATGTTGAATTTTTTCTGACAAAATGAGGTTTTCCTCCAGCACTCTGACCAGTTTTTGCTTCAAACTTTCCTTTAGATCAGAAAACAAAATACAAGTACATTAAGAATCTGACATTCTAGGCTTGGTGCGGTGGCTCACCCCTGTAATCCTAGCACTTTGGGAGGCCAAGGCTGGTGGATTACCTGAGCTCAGGATTTCAAGATCAGCCTGGGCAACAGGGTGAAACCCAGTCTCTACTAAAATATGAAAAAATTAGCCAGGTGTGGCAGTATGTGCCTGTAATCCCAGCTACTTAGGAGGCTGAGACAGGAGAATAGCTTGAACCCAGGAGGTGGACGTTGCAGTGAGCCAAGATAGTGCCACACTGTACAGCAGCCTGGGTGACAGAGTGAGATTCCATCTCAGAAAAAAAAAATCTGACATTCTAAGGCATGTTTAGAGAACTGAAAGCTCTTTACCTCTATTTAGTGATAAACTGAATGGAAGTCAGCATCTCTTTCTCACTAAAATTTTAATTTACTGGTAAATACAACTCAAATGCAGTAAACAAATTTATCACATGGACTAGCAATCTTTCTTATGAGTTATCTACTACTCTTGCAGAACAAATGGTCATTTTGACAAGTAGCCAGCATTCTTAGTCATCTATCTAAAGTTTCTAGAACTGAACTTGGTGTCTGAAAATCCTTTAATGTTAAGAAAAGGCAGCTGGGCACAGTGGCTCATGCCTGTAATCTCAGCAGTTTGGGAGGCCAAGGTGGGTGTATCACCTAAGGCATGAGTTCGAGACCACCCTGCCCAACATGGCGAAACCCTGTCCCCACTAAAAATACAAAAGTTAGCCGGGTGTGGTGGCAGGCACCTGTAATCCCAGCTACTCAGGAGGCTGAGGCAGGGAGAATGGTTTGAACCCAGGAGGCGGAGGTTACAGTGACCCAAGATGGCATCACTGCACTCCAGCCTGGGTGACAGAGTAAGACTCTGCCTCACCACCCCCTCAAAAAAAAAAAAGAAAAGATAAGAGAACAAAGCATGGGGATATGTCCTTCTTCTCTCCTAGAGCCAGTAGGCTGATGCTCTAGAATGGACCCTGGCCGGGTTCAGGGCTCTCAGCTTCATTAGATGGGAGGAAAAATAATCCCAGATATATTTGTTGAGATCAAACCATAACCTTCAAGAATATGATCCTAAACATTTCCACTCTAGGGAGTTTTGGAATTTTTGTTCATTTGTTTCTTCTCATTTGGAGTCTTTCTTTAGAAATTTTGGATTAGGGTTAGAATGAGGGAGTTATCCCTGCAGAATCTCCAAGTTGTCCCTGTCCTAGCAAGTTTTGTTTTCCTGCTGTGCCCATACTTTTTCCATGTTTTGGTTAGGTGTTCGTGGTGATGCTGATTATTAGGGCACAAAGATGTTCTTGTCCTGCTGCTCTGTTTTTTTTCTAAAGGAATATGAGAGGGGCATACCATGTCATTAGGGACCAGCTGCCCAGCCTTCTTCAGTTCAGCCTCCCTCCTGCAGAAGGCTTTCGTCGTGTCTTCAGGATGTGAGCGACACCTCGGCTGAGAAGGAGCCGGGACTACCAAAGACAGAAGCAAATCTCGGGCAGGACCTGCCAAAAATTCAGGATGGGCACATAGGCCAATCTTAAAAGCTAAAGCACAGCATTCCCAGTGAGTAACTACCAGCTCTCTGGATCAAATAGGGTAATCTAATATCTGCTTTTTACCAGAAATTAGTAAGTGGCTGAGAGAGGTGTTTTTAAGAAGACAAGAAATTATAGGCTGGGCACAGTGCCTCACACCTATAATCCCAGCACTTTGGGAGGCCAAGGCAGGTGGGGATCACCTGAGGTTGGGAGTTTGAGACCAGCCTGACCAATATGGAGAAACCCGTCTCTACTAAAAAAAAAAAAATAAATTAGCCATGGGTGGTGGTGGGTGCCTGTAATCCCAACTACTCGAGAGGCTGAGGCAGAATTACTTGAATCTGGGAGGCGGAGGTTGCAGTGAGCCAAGATCGTACCACTGCACTCCAGCCTAGGAAACAAGAGTGAAACTGTCTCAAAAAGAAAGATAGAAATTATATCCTATGGAGAAATATCAGCAGCCCCTTGTGAGTGCATGATTTCTTAGTCATTGATTAGTGGCCCTGGGGATAATTTCCTACAAAATGGGAACAATAGGTCAACATGGGAATGAAAATAACTGTGTTAGGATTTCCTCTTCTGTATGTCCCTTTAGACTTTTTTTTTTCTAAGGTGGAGTCTCGCCTTGTCACCAGGCTGCAATCTCAGCTCACTGCAATCTCCACCTTCTGGGTTCAAGCCATTCTCCTGCCTCAGCCTCCAAGTAGCTGAAATTACAGGTGCACACCATCACACCCAGCTAATTTTTGTATTTTTAGCAGAGATGGGGTTTCACCATGTTGGCCAGGATGGTCTTGATCTCCTGACCTCGTGATCTGCCCACCTCAACCTCCCTAAGTGTTGAGATTACAGGTGTGAGCCACTGCGCCCGGCCTAGACATTTTTTATGGTTTTTTTTCCCCTCACCAAAAAATCCTAACTCTCCTTAATTTCTTTTTCCCAAATATTTTTTAAAAGGTTATTTTTGGCCTGGCGTGGTGGCTCACACCTGTAATCCAAGCACTTTGGAGGCCAAGGCAGGAGGATCACCTGAGGTCGGGAGTTCAAGACCAGCCTGACCAACATGGTGAAACCCTGCCTTTTAAAAAAAAAAAAAATGTTTTTTTCAAGCCCAAGAAACTTTCAAGTTTCTAGTTTCCACCCCTACCACGGAGACAGAGTCTTGCTTTGTTGCCCAGGCTGGAGTGCTATGGCATGATCTTGGATCACTGTAACCTCCGCCTCCCAGGTTCAAGCAATTCTCCTGCCTCAGCCTCCTGAGTAGCTGGGATTACAGGTGCACAATACCATGCCCAGCTAATTTTTGTATTTTTAGTAGAGACAGGGTTTCACCATCTTGGCCAGGCTTGTCTCGAGCTCCTGACCTTGTGATCCACCCACCTCAGCCTCCCAAAGTGCTGAGATTACAGGCATGAGCCACCGCGCCCGGCCAAGTTTCTAGTTTTTACTTAAACTTTTATCACCACCAGAAGTTCCTTATTCTTCTATTAAATAGCCAGTAAACATGTTATGGCTCAAAAAAGAAAACAACAACAAATAAATGCATGAAGCCAACATTTACAAAACTGTTTTCCACCATGTTTCTAAAAAAGAACCCCTAAAGAGAGTCCAGGTCATTTACTCATTTGAGTTTTTCAAATCATAGCATTCTAACAGTCATCTCAAAACTCTGATGATCAAACCCAATTTCTGTTGTATTCATTATTGGCACTTTCCCAAGGATCATAAAATCTTAGAAAAAATTAATATAGTCACTAATTTACACATCTGGTTACTCTATATATTACCAAAGACTACCAAAAATTCACAGAAGGAACAAAACAATCATTCTAAAACAACTGGAAAAGGTGATGCTTTTTTAAAATTATGAAGAAGAATATGAGAAAAATGCAGACTTGTTAACTATGGTGTCTCTGAGATGTTTCAGGATGCGATCATGAGAACAACTTTCCTTGAAAGTGAAGTGGGCTAAGTGGCTTTTAGCAGAACACAGAGCAGAAGCGAAGTCCAGCTCCTCTGCCGGGACAGAGAATGCATTCACTCACCGAGAAATTTCTTGTTGAGGAGGAGGGAGCCGGAGCCATTCCAGTGCTTATCCACAAGCCCCAGGAGCTGTCTGAGGACAGTGGCCACATGGTGGGTTCTGGCAGAGATCGGGGGACTGTGGTTTCCAGGCAAACCATGCAAACTACCCAGGTCACTAGAGAGAGGCTCAAGAGAAAAAAAAAAAAAAAACAATAAGAAAAACAAACCCCCAACCATTTGTCATTCTTACACAATAAGAGAAGTAAGAATTTAGACATTTAGACTTTTTAAAAAGTAAAAAAGATGATTTCATTTCTCAGTTTGGATTTGAATGGCATTTATGCCCAAGACAAAAACATAAGATATTGAAGGATAATTTCAAGGTAACAGTATCTTCTATCACAATTTTTTTTTCTTTTTTTTTTTTTAAGACGGGGTTTCACCATGTTGGTCAGGCTGGTCTTGAACTCCTGACCTCAGGTGATCCACCCGCCTTGGCCTCCAAAGTGCTTGGATTACAGGCATGAGCCACCACACCCGGCCCTTTTTTTTTTTTTTCCTTTTTCTTTTTATATTACAATTTTTAATATAAAATTTCAAGCCAGGCACAGTGGCTCATGCCGGTAATCTCAGTACTTTGGGAGTCCGAGGCGGGCAGATCACTTGAGCTCAGGAGTTTGACACCAGCCTGGCCAACATGGTGAATCCCCGTCTCTACTAAAAACACAAAAATTAGCCAGGCATGGTAGTGGGCGCCTGTAATTCCAGCTTCTCAGGAGGCTGAGGCAGGAGAATTGCTTGAGCCTGGGAAGGGGAGGTTGCAGTGAGCCAAGATTGTGCCACTGCTCTTAAGCCTGGGTCACAGAGCAAGACTATGTCACACATACACACACACACACTAATATAAATTTTCAGAAGAAAATTAAAAATTTGTTATTTGACACCTACATCTATGGTTCAATGTTATATAACAGAAAGATTAAATTGCAGAACATTTAAAAAATAGTGTTTTATAAAATAGAGGAGTAATATAATAAATTATAACTCAAAATAAGCTTATATTCAATATATTAATATATAATAAGCATATATTTTTTATAATATTTTATTCAAGACAGGGTCTCGCTCTGTACCCAGGCTAGAGTGTAGTGGTGTGATCTTGGCACACTGCAGCCTTGAACTCCCGGCTCAAGTGATCCTCCTACTTCAGCTTCCTAAATAGCTGGGACTACAGGTGTGCACTACCATGCCTGACAAATTCTATATTTAATTAATTTATTTATTGAGATAGAGTCTCACTCTATTGCCCAGGCTAGACTGCAGTGCAATGATCTCTGTTCACTCCAACCTCTGCCTCTCAGGTTCAAGCAATTCTCGTGACTCAGTCACCAAAGTAGCTGGGATTACAGGTGTGCACCACCATGGCCAGCTAATTTTTGTATTTTTAGTGGAGATGGGTTTTGCCATGTTGGCCAGGCTGGTCAAAAACTCCTGGCCTTAAGTCATATGCATGCCTAGGCCTTCCAACATGCTAGGATTATAGGCATGAGCCACCATGCCTGGTTATTTTTTTGTTGTGTGTGTGTGTGTGTGTGTTTTGAGATAAAGTCTTGCTCTGTCACTCAGGCAGGAGTGCCATGGCCCGATGTTGGCTCACTGCAACCTCTGCCTCCCGGGTTCAAGTGATTCTCCTGCCTCGGCCTCCTGAGTAGCTGGGACGACAGGTACATGCCACCACATCTGGCTAAATTTTTGTATTTTTAGTAGAGACATGGTTTTACCATGTTGGCCAGGCTGGTCTCAAACTCCTGACCTCAGGTGATCTGCCTGCCTTGGCCTTCCAAAGTGCTGGTATTACAGGCATGAACCACCATGTCAGGCCCAGGCCTGCCTTTAAAAAAAAAAAAAAAAAAAAAAAAACTTAAAAAATGCTCTTTTTGGAAATTTTCTGACTTACACCTTTCAGAAATTAAAGAGTATATTTCTTTTATACTCCAGCAGCTCTCTTAAAGCTTTCCACAAAGAGAAAAATGTGTAACAGAAAAAAAGAAATAGGAGTTTTTAAGGTCTAGAACAGCACATTGAAATTTTAACATTTACTTATTTATTTATTATTATTTTTTTGTACAGAGAGGGTCTCCTATGTTGCCCAGGCTGGTCTTAAACTCCTGGCTTCAAGTGATCATCCACCTCGGCCTCCCAAAGCGTTGGGATTACAGGTGTTAGCCACAGTATCTAGCCAGATTTTAACAATATAACAGGAAATAGAGGTTAAAAAAATTGCCTAGAGCATGTCTTGTTAATATAACATCCCAAATATGCTGTTTCTGGATCTTTACTCTAAATACATTAACACACAGTTAGTGTTCTTGTCTGGTAAAATAGGCGTGAGGGACTGAAAATTAAAAAGAGGCCAAAAAAACTAAATATTACAAGACTGCCCCCTTTGGTGCACAAAAATTATAGCTACTTCCAAAGTTCTGAAAACTGAATAGAAAGTCTTTTTTTTTTTAAATTTATTTATTTATTTATTTATTTTTTGGGGCTTTCCGACAAAAACCGGAAAGCCTGCTAGACAAATTGTAAAAGAGCTGTAACACTAGAAAGTCTTTAAAGAGTAAAAAAACAAAAACCCTGTAAACCCACCCCAATGTGTAAGATTTCCAACAACTGAAAAATAAGTAACTAGAAATGGCTGTTTTTGACCAAATCTACTGCTTCCTTACAGGGCAGTAAATGATTAATTGACAAATGGTTTCTATGGCAAAGGTTCTTGGGTCCAAGGGAAGAGAGGACCCTAAGAGCTGGGGTTCCTCTAACCACATGGATGGATCTTCCTCATGATGGAAGTAGAGGCTGGAGAAAAATGAACATTCAAACAGACAAGAGAGGAGAGTGGAAGGCATTCTCCATGAAGGATGTATGCAAAGGCTGGAGCAAAACTTGTTAAGAACTGATAATGATAAAGTTTTATTGTATGACACTATCATACTATGAGATTTTATAAAATGAATTATATATATATTGTTTATGTGGGACAGGTTCTTGATTTTTCATTCATTCTCTGAACTACTTTCAGCTAAAAATCCTTTGGATAATCTAATTCATCTTCTGCTTGCTGTTACATTGGGGAAAAAGTTTTAAATCATTTTAACTTCTAGACATTAAAGCAAAGCAATGCTTTTATTATTATTATTACTTTTTATGAAACTGAGTCACTCTGGCACCCAGGCTGGAGTGCAGTGGCACAATCTCGGCTCACTACAACTTCTGCCTCCCAGGTTGAAGTGAGTCTCCTGCCTGAGCCTCCCAAGCAGAGTAGCGGGGACTACAGGCGCACGCCACCACACCCAGCTAATTTTTGTATTTTTTTTAGTAGAGACGGGGTTTCACCATGTTGACCTGGCTGGTCTTGAACTCTTAACCTCAGGTGATCTACCCATTTGGCCTCCCAAAGTGCTGGGATTACAGGCACACACTACTGCACCCAGCCTGAAGCAATGCTTTTATATGAACTATTTCAAGTTACTCATGTATGGCCAAAGCAAATGTGTAAATATGATGAGACTGTAAACATAGATACTACAAAGATCAGTCTTCAGCCAGAAGTAGATCAGGGACAGTTCTCCCTGTGATAGAAGTAAGAAAATGGCAGGAGTGAAGGAATGACTTTCCCAAGGGCAGAAGACTCAAAAGCATTAGCCTCGCAGCATTAGCCACCAGCCTCTGAAAGTCTCTTTGAACTTCTAGCCCTGTTGGTCAGAACCACCTCCACTCCCAACAGAACCCTCATTCTGGTCTTGAACCTGACATGTTTCTTGCACAAACACAAATAAGCCAACACTTGCCTCGCTGCCTGTAGCATCTCGGAAACCATGCTTTGGATTCAGGTTGGCAAGAATATTGTCCTTCCATTTGAATCCTCTCTTCGATGGGCTTAATGACCTCTTGGCAAAAATCTCTCTGTCTTCTGAAGTCCCAGGAGACAACAGCAGTGTTTGCAGAGGAGTTGCCCTGTTTCCCAGGACAGTGTTGTTTGAGACAGAACCATGTGCTGGTGTTAAATCGCTGAGGCTGGTGGATAATTGTTGCTCTACATTGACGAGTAAAGCAGGGTCACTATTAAAATGGGTTGTGGCATACAGATCTGTAGAGAAAAGAGGCTGAGAGATGAACCAGCCCTTTGACTCCCTCATGTCTCACTTCTACCCATACCTGGCCTGTACTCCAAGGGTCATAATAACCACTCCCTAGCATACACCCTCAACTCTCTGACAAAACTCCAACTCTGATGGCTGGGCGTGGTGGCTAATGTCTGTAATCCCAGCACTTTGGGAGGCTCAGGTGGGTGGATCACAAGGTCAGAAGTTCAAGACCAGCCTGGCCAAGATGGTGAAACCCTGTCTCTACTAAAAATACAAAAATTAGCTGGGCGTGGTCACGGGCGCTTGTAATCTCAGCTACTCTGGAGGCTGAGGCAGAGAATCGCTTGAACTCGGGAGGTGGGGTTGCAGTGAGCAGAGATAGCACCACTGCACTCCAGCCTGGGCAACAGAGCAAGACTTCATCTAAAAAAAAAACCCCAACGAAACCCAAACCTCCTCTAGTTAAATCCAATAGTCCACATGTTCCAAGCCTACATCAGAGCAGGGGAACATAGCCAGAGAACAAAACGCATCTGTTCTGACCTTTCTCACTTCAAACTCATGACCACTATTGTAACTGCACTCTTAGTGGTGCCTAGTTCTTCTTCTTTTTTTGAGAGAGAGAATCTCGCTCTGTTGCCCAGGCTAGAGTGCAGTGGTACTATCTCAGCTCACGGCAACCTCTGCCTCCTGGGTTCAAGATATTCTCCTGCCCTAGCCTCCCAGGTAGCTAGGTCTATGGGCATGCACTACCACGCCCAGCTAATTTTTGTATTTTTAGTAGAGAAGGGTTTTCACTACGTCAGCCAGGCTGGTCTTGAACTCCTAGCCTCAAGTGACCCACCGGCCTTGGTCTCCCAAAGTGCTAGGATTACAGGCATGAACCACCGTGCCCAGTCTCTCCTAATATACTCTGGCCAATTTACTCTTCTATTCTCTGAGACATATATTTCACATCTCTCTTCAAACTTCCAACACCTTCTCTTCCCTCCTTAATCCCAGGTCCCAATCTCCTTTATTTCACTGAGAGGCAATCAAAGAAAACATCTAAGTGATTACACCATCAAATCTATCAACTCACCTGTATTTGTATTAATAAATTCTCTGCCTATCTTCTTCTTACAATAGATGAACTATCTGTACTTTTATCTAAAGCCAGACTCTCCACTGCTGGACTGGATTCCATTTTCTTATAATGGTCCCTTTTCTCCCTGGCTTCATCAGTTTTCCCTCTACTAGATAATTTTTTATTTATTTATTTTTTATTTTTTTAATTTATTTTATTTTATTTTTTTTTAAGATGGGGTTTCACCATGTTGGCCAGCCTGGTCTTGAACTCCTGACCTCAGGCGATCCACCCATCTCAGCCTCCCAAAGTCCTAGGATTACAGGAGTGAGCCACCACGCCCGGCTTCTACTAGATAATTTTTACCAGGCTCTCCTTGACCCCATCCCCTCTCCAGCTACAGTTCCATTTCTCTGCTTCCCTTTACTACAAAACTCCTTGAAGGGGTTGATATGGGTTGGCTGTGTCCCCATCCAAATCTCATCTTGAATTATAGCTCCTGTAATTCCCACGTGACATGGGAGGGACCTGGTGTGAGGTAACCGAATCATGGGGGTGGGTCTTTCCCATGCTGTTCTCGTGACAGTAAGTCTCACAAGATCTGATGGTTTATAAAGGGGAGTTCCCCTATACAAGCTCTCTTGCCTGCTGCCATGTAAGATGTGACTTTGCTCCTCATTCGCCTTCCACCATGGTTGTGAGGCCTCCCCAACCATGTGGAACCGTGAGTCAATTAAACCTCTTTCCTTTATAAATTACCCCATCTTGGGTATGTCTTTACTAGCAGTGTGAGAACAGACTAAGGGGTTGTCTGTATTCATTAACTCTACTGCCTTGCTTCCAATATTTTCTTTTCTTTTGGAGATGAAGTCTAGCTCTGTTGCCCAAGCTAGAGTACAGTGGCATGATCTCAGCTCACTACAACCTCCACCTCCTGTGTTCAAGAGATTCTCCTGCCTCAACCTCCCAAGTAGCTGGGACCACAGGCGTGTGCCACCATGCCAAGCAAATTTTTGTATTTTTAGTACAGATGGAGTTTCACTATGTTGGCCAGGCTGGTCTCGAACTCCTGACCTCATGATCCACCTGCCTCAGCCTCCCAAAGTGTTGGGATTATAGGCATGAGCCACCGCACCTGGCCCAATTTTTTCTTAACTTCACCTCAGTGAGGCTTTCATTCTCATGCATCTCCTGAAGCTGTTCACTAATGTCTCCTTCATTGGCAAATACCATAATCACTTCTCAGTCCCAGGCTCCCTCCCTCCCTATCAGAAGAAGCATTTGACCTAGCATTAATCACTCCCTTTTTCTTGAAACACATTCTTCACTTGGCTTCCAGGCTATCACTTCCTCTTGGCTTTTCCCCCTGTATCTTACTGGATGCTGTTTTCTCACTCCTCATGATGGTTTCTCTATCTACTTCTAATTGTTGGAGGGCTCAGGACCAGTCCTCAGATCTCTTTTCTATCTATATTCACTCCTTCGGTGAGATTTCATCCAGTCTCACAGTTGTAATACCACCTCATACACTTATAATCTCCAAATTTATATTTCCAGCCATACCCTCTTCCTTAAACTCTGGACTAGTATGTCCAATTACTAAATTGGCATCTCTGGAAAGTTTTAATAAGGCACCTGAAACTTAAGATGTTTAAAACCCAACTCTTGATATTTATCTCAAAATCTGTACCTCCCATTCTTTTCCATCTTAGTAAATGAAAGCTCCATTTTTCCATTATTCAGACTAAAAACCAGGGAATCATCGCTGACCCTCTTTCTCCCACACTTGATTCTCAATCCATCAGCAAACGATTGGGTGTCATCTTCAGAATATATTCAGAATCTGACTACTTCTGACCACCTCCACTGCTATCTGTCTAACCCAAGCTATCAACCTCTGTTATGTCAATTCCAATCTCTTAAAGCATTTTTAAAAAAATTTCTGCCCTTGCTCCCCAGAGTCTATTCTCAACCCAACATCCACAGTAATTCTTTTTTTTTCTTTTTCTTTTGAGACAGTGTCTTGCTCTGTCGCCCAGGCTGAAGTGTAGTGGTGTGATCTTGGCTCACTGCAACCTCTGCCTCCTGAGTTCAAGTGATTCTCCTGCCTCAGCCTCCTGAGTAGCTGGGATTACAGGCATGCGCCACCACATCCAGCTAATTTTTGTATTTTTAGTAGAGACAGGGTTTCACCATGTTGGCCAGGCTGGTCTCGAACTCCTGACCACATGATCCACCTTCCTCGGCCTCCTAAAGTGCTGGTATTACAGGCGTGAGCCACTGCACCTGGCCCACAGTAATTCTTAAGTGAGATCACGTCACTCCCTTGCTACAAACCAACTACTTCTGATCTCACCCAGAATAAAAGTGCGGCATCTTTCTTACTTCATCTATACACTCTACTTACTTTGCTGCAGCTACACTGGCTTCCCTGAGGTTCCTTGAACATGACAAGTATGTTCCAGCCTCAGGACCTTTGCATTTATTCCCACTGTCTAGAAAGTTATCTGCCCAGACCCACATGGCTTACACTCTCACTTCATTCAAGTCTCTACTTTTATGGTGCCTCATCAGAGAAGCTTTCTTGACCATTCTATTTAAAGCATCCCCTCCTCCTTACCACTCTCTATGCCCTAATATAATTTTTTCCATAGCACTTACCATAACCTGACATATATTTACATGTTAAAATGTTTGTCATGTGTCTTACCCCATGAGAATGTAAACTCTATGAAAGTAGGGGCTGTCTTTTTATTATGGTAAGATATACACAGAACTTTAGTTTGTTTGCTACTTTATTTGCAGAGCTAGAACAGTGTCTGGGACACTGTAGATGTTCAATGAGTTTGGTTGAATAAATAAATAACAGAAAAGTGATCTCTTGTTTTCAAGACAGAGTCTTGCTCTGTCACTCAGGCTGGAGTGGAGTGGCCCAATCCTGGCTCACTGAAACCTCCACCTCCTGGGTTTAAGCGATTCTCCTGTCTCAGCCTCTGGAGTAGCTAGGATTACAGGTGCATACCAACACGCCTGGCTAATTTTTCTTTTCTTTTCTTTTTTTTTTTTTTTTTGTATTTTTGGTAGAGACAGGGTTTCACCATCTTTGCCAGGCTGATCTTGAACTCCTGACCTTGTGATCTGCCCATCTTGGCCTCCCAAAGTGCTGCGATTGCAGGCGTGAGCCACTGCACCTGGCCTGAAACTAACTTTTTCTGAAAGTAACTCAGGATATAAGTGACTGTGAGTAAAGACTAGATGTCCTGAGATGCTACTTAAATAAAATAGCATGTAGCTGCGATGCTCACTTTCCTACAAATTTTCCCTATTATACACATCATGTTAAACTCATACCCTACAGATTTCTGGGGGTTCCGAGAACCACTGGTGACCTTGAAATACAACTTAAGAAATGCTAATGCAATTCCAGAAAGGTTAATTCCAAAATTTTCAGTTATACCTTCTACCTTCTTGCCTATGAAGAAGACCTGTAAACTGACAAGAAGCTGTTACCTGAACTAAGCTTCAAAAGCCTCCCAGTGCTGGAGTCAGGGTTTGACAGAGAAGTCAATAAGTCTCCACAGGAGTGCGAAGTGGTGGCCTTTATGTCATTTGAAGGCTTTATGCTATACTCTTGATAGTTCTTGCTTCTCTGAGGTCTTTTACTAAGACTTCCATGCAGGGATGGAGTTTGAGAATAACGACTGTCATAATTTTCCAGACCAACATCTGAAGGTAACTGATAGGGATGGATCTGGCTAGAATCACCCACATCCAGGTGTTTACTCAATGAGACATCATGAGTAAGATGAAAAGTATCAGGTTTTGGTATCAATTCCTTTTCTGGAAAAGAACCTGAAGACTTACTGTCCAAAAAAGATAGTCGGTACCCTTCTCTAGTCATCTTCTCTGGGGATTGGACTGTGGACTGAAGAGGCAAGTAGTGTCTGAACTCTAATCACCACCAAGGGAAAAAAACAAAACATGGTAAGAATTCTTTGTAGCCCAGCTGGGAGTACCTCTGTTCACTGAACATACTCTCTGTCTGCTAGAAACACTTCTCAGGAAGAAGTGGTTTATAATTCTGATCAATGGCGCATAAAGTGAGGAAAAGACTTCCACATGGAACACCACTACCACCAATAATACATGGGACTTTTGTGTAAACAGGAAAGGATCTATAACATTCTGGAGACAAATTTCTTTTTCTTTTCTTTATTTTTTTGAGACAAGGTCTCACTCTGTTGCCCAGGCTGGAATGCAGTGGCACAATCTCGGCTCACTGCAACCTCCACTTCCCAGATTCAAGCAATTCTCGTGTCTCAGCCTCCCAAGCAACTGGGATTACAGGCATGTGCCACCATGCCCAGCTAATTTTTGTATTTTTAGTGGAGATGGGTTTTGCCATGTTGGCCAGGCTCATCTCCAACTCCTGACCTCAAGTGATCCATCTGCCTCGGCCTCCCAAAGTGCTGGGATTATAGGCATGTGATACCATGCCCGCCTAATTTTTGTATTTTTTGTAGAGATGGGGTTTCATCATGTTGGCCAGGCTGGTCTTGAACTCCTGACCTCAGGTGATCCACCTGCCTCGGCCTCCCAAATTGCTGGGATTACAGACATGAGCCACTGCGCCTGGCCCCCCCAAAATTTTTTTTCATTAGCCAGGTGTGGTGGTAGTCCTAACTACTTGGGAGGCTGAGCTGGGAGGATTGCTTGAGCCTGGAAGTTTGAGGTTATAATGAGCTATGATTGTGCCACTGTACTATCCAGCCTGGACAACAGATTGAGACCCTGTCTCAAAAAAAAAAAAAAAAAAAGAAGTGGGAAGAGAGAAAGAGAATGAACTGCCAACCTAAAATCTATACCCCTCCAAAAAAAAATACCTTTCAAGAATGATGGTGAAATAGAGGCATTATCACACAAAGAAAAGCTGAAAGAGCTCATCACTAATAGACCTACACTAAAGTATGTACTACTATAAGGCAAGGGAAAATGATATCAGAAGGGAAGTCTGTGAAGAAAAAGGAAGTGAGCAAACAGTGGTAAATAAATGGATAGATTTAAATAAACATTAACTTTATAAAAAATAATGTGAAGTCTTTAAAAATATAATTTTAAAAATCAATAATAATAACATATAAGTCTTCCAAAGATGATTATAGTAAAAAAAAAAAGAAAGAAAAAGAAAAAAATAACATATAAGTCAGGAAAGAGTAAATGGAATAAAGTACTCTAAGGTTTTTGAATCATCCAAAAGAAGACTTAAGGTATTAACATTTAAAAATTATGTAAGTTAAGGACACATATTATCATTTGGGGAATAATACTGAAAGCGTAGAAAAAGTACATAACTTATAAACTAGGAGAAACAAATGGATGAATAAAAAAAGAAGGCAAGAAAAGTAAGAAAAAGAATAGTTGGCCAATGCAAAAAAGTCAAGAACAAAGGAGGTCAGAATATTCACTCTTTAAGCAGAAAAGTCCCACAGGTTACTAGTCATCCAGGATAGTCTTTCATGAAAGCAGAGATTAGTTGGCTAAATAGGGCCCCCATATTGAGACATCTTCATCTCCCAAATCCCATCACATCCAGACTTCTGTGATTAGTGTGGCGGGGGAAGGGGGGGAATACTCAGTGAGCAAAATATTTACCATCTTCCTGGTGATTGTCACTTGGCATCTCCTTTCTTGCCACTTCCTTTGTCTAAAAAAAAGTTTGAAAGTTTAGGTAGAAGGAAGTCCATGTGCATTTAAATGTGAGCTTATTAGACCAGGGGTTCAGAATACTTTCCTATTAATGGAAAAGACTATCCTTGCAAGCTAGGGAAACAGACCTTTAAGCAAAGGTCCAGTTTAAGTCTATTTTAAAATAGTCACAATACAAGGAGATTCTAGAGTTGCTTGAATATCCTTTGGAGGTAAAGGACATAGCAAACAATGACTGTATTTTCTCTGCTTTAGATAGCTCAGCATAGAAGTTAGACAACGGCTACTTTCCAAATGCTTTTTCTGTTTAAAGGACTCTCAGACTTATTTTACCAGCTAGTAAAGCTATGAACCACAGTAGCTAAGGGGTAATAGGCTGAAAATCAGAAGCATAACTAGGCAAGTACTAAAGAAAAATGGAAAGCCATCTAGGGTTTGCTTTTTAAAAAATTATCTTAAAAGTATTAAGTACCTTTTTGGTAGTCATGGAGAGAAAGAAATCCCACTTCCTTATTACTTAAACTAAAAAGATATAGCAAGCTATTCAATTTCCTTTTTTCTCACTTCAAGAAGTAATTTCAGAGAAGTTTTTTGTTTGCTTTTTTATCTAAGAAGTGCTATTTAACTGGAGATTGCAATACTCTTTGTCTCCAATTCTTTAAGTCAATATGGTTTTAAAAATGGTAACTGAGATCGTTTCTAAGTCACTCAAGTAGAATCTCCAAAAATAAAGAAACTGATTAAATGCTTATCTTTTTAAAAGATGAAGTTATTATATATCCAAACTGAACAGTACTAACTTTTTACTAATTCAATCTTGATTATCCAAATTATGGATTAATCAGAGCCTTTTCTGCTTTTCTTTCTCTTTCTGGCTATTTCCTACAATTTTATTGCTCATAAATGTATCAAAGAAAGGGCACAGAAAGGGAGAAGGTGAATATAAAGTAGTCAATTCTGCTCCTTGTATCATATTTGCTCACACAAATAAGTCTTATATAATGGTTGCAATCCTTCTCTCACCAATTTTTTCACTAAAAACTTATTTTTCACTCCTCCCCCATATTGCATGATCTCTGTCTTCCCATTGCCCACAACTTCCATGCCATCTCTACCCCTTAAACTTTGCTTTTTTTGTTATACTGCAGAGGCAGCTTTGGGAAAGCCATCCCTGAAATGTGAGACTCAGTATTAAAAGGTAGAGGTAGAAAATGTAAGAAGCAAGGCAACAGGAGATGGAGATTTTGGATAGAGAGGAGAAAATTTTAAACCAGTCAAAAACTGTAACAGTTGCATTCTTGTTTGAGGACTGAAACGCCTGTCATAGATATGGTAAAGTTATATGTATAAATACATGACATTAGATAACAGGTTAGTGGGAGAGAGGGAAATTGGAGAGTGAAATTAATGGAGAAGGTACTCTGCATTCTGTCCTGCCCTGTCCTTTAAAAGGGTCTAAAGTGCCTTCATCCAAAAAGTCCTCTGAAATCTTAATAAATAATTGAGAGCCCATTGAATTATCAGTATTAATCACTGACTAGTCAACACATCTGCAGGAGAGTGAATACATTACCTGTGTCCCCAGTGGGAAGGTGTCTAATTTCTGATCAGGTGTACCATTGCCCTGGGTTGCAGAAGTACTTAGGGAATCCTTTATTTCCCAGTTGGGGAAGGGAATAAAAAGTCCTTTGTTTGAGTCTGTGTTAAAAGAAAAGGCATACAATGAAGCACTGACCAGACTTCAAAGGCAGCATGTCTAATGGAAAGATACTAGAAGGAAAGTCACAAGATTGCTAGTTCTGGTGCCACCACTTGGAGACCACGTGAACTTGGGCAAATCAGTTAACCTCTCTACATCTCTCACTTCATTTGGAAAACAGAGATGATAAAATCTAAACTGCCTATCTCTTAGGGTTGAGCCAAGTTAAAAAAAAAATGGATATGAAATGGTTTCATAAATTATGAAGTGCTCAACAGAAACTGAATGGAAGGCAAATATTTCACACATTTCCTAAGCGAATAAATAATTAACGTTGATACCAATTCAATAATCTCCAACTAAAGAGGGAGATGCTGGGAATAGACTACTTGCATTACACATCTCCAGGATACTCATTAGCAGTCAGCACTGATAGACTATTTCAAACCAGCCTTTTTCTGCCTTGCTTTCTCTCTTTTGTAAAAAGAGAGAAACTAGTCAGGACCTATTTCATGGAGAAGAATGCTAAATCCTTAGGTCTCAGTATCATTTTTACAGGTTATTTTGTTTTATTCCTCTCTAATGCTATTGGAGAGGTTCTTGTTTTATCTTGTTTTTTTTGGTTACCACACAGAGAATGTGGAAATATCATTCTCCGTTATTTATAAAATCCTTGTAAAATTATTGATCAACTTAGTTGATCGTGGAAATATTCACCATGAGCTTAAATATATTTATTAGTAGTACTTTAGGATTTCTATATAAATTCAAATTTATGGCCGGGCATGGTGGCTCATGCCTGTAATCCCAGGACTTCGGGAAGCTGAGGCGGGTGCATCATGAGGTCAGGAATTTGAGACCAGCCTGGCCAACATGGTGAAACTCTGTCTCTACTAAAAATATAAAATCAGCCAAGCATGGTGGCCCGCACCTGTAATCCCAGCTACTTGGGAGGCTGAGACAGGAAAACTGCTTGAACCCAGGAGGTGGAGGTTGCAGTGAGCCAAGATCGTGCCACCGCACTCCAGCCTGGGCAACAGAGCAACTCTGTCTCTGGAAAAGAAGGGAAAAAAAAATTAGAACACTCTGTATATTACTTTGAGTAATATTTGTTGTCTATATTTTTATCTTTACATTAAAAACAATTTTTAAAAAATAGAGACAGGGTCTCCCTATGTTACCCAGATGGGTCTAAAACCCCTAGGCTCAAGCTATCTGCTAGCCTCAGCGCTGAAAGTATTAGGATTACAGTCATGAGCCACCATGCCTGGCAAGATTTATTTTCTAATGAAAGAAAAATAATTTTAAAAAAGTAAAGGAAATAGTGTTCCATTTTGATTTAAAAAATTCTGTTAGGACCAGGCACTGTGGCTCACACCTGTAATCCCAGCATTTTAGGAGGCCGAAGTGGGTGGATCACCTGAGGTCAGGAGTTTGAGAGCACCCTGGCCAACATGGTGAAACCCCATCTCTACTAAAAATACAAAATTAGCTGGGCATGGTGGTGGATGCCTGTGATCCCAGCTACTGAGAGGCTGAGGCAAGAGAATTGCTTGAACCTGGGAGGCGGAATGTTGCAGTGAGCCGAGATCACACCACTGCACTCCAGCCTGGGTGACAGAGCAAGACTCCATCTCTGAAAGAAAAAAATCCCATTAGTATTTTGCAGTTCATCTTTCAAATTTTGATGTTAGTTTAATACATATATTCACAAAAAAGTGACAAATAAATTTTAATGTTTCTTCCTGTTTTATAATTTTACTTTTTTATTTTTTTTGAGACAGAGTCTCACTCTGTCACCCAGGCTGCAGTGCAGTAGCATGATCTCGGCTCACTGCGACCTCCAGGATTCTTCTGCTTCAGCCTCCTGAGTAGCTGGGACTACAGGCTTGCTACCACCATGGCTGGCTAATTTTTTGTATTTTTAGGAGAGACGGGGTTTCACCGTGTTAGCCAGGATGGTCTAGATCTCCTGACCTTGTGATCCGCCCACCTCGGCCTCCCAATGTGCTGGAATCACAGGCATGAGCCACTGTACCCAGTCTTAAATTGCTAATCACCAATAAAAACAACATAATCCCTGACTTTTAAAATATGAATATGTAATAACTATTGCAGATATGATAATTATTAAAGGAAATTAGTGAGGTGATTTTTTTCCCATCATGCACAAACTGTGTGTACTCTTAGTAACCTTGTGTTCTTGCCCCCTTTAAATAATAGTTGTGTCTTTTATTCAGAAATTCTATTCTTCTGAAGTTTGAACTATATAGCAAAACATTGCAGGTGAAAATACTTCATGTTTTGTATCCAGGCTTTCTTTTCATATCCTCCAGGACTTAATCTGTAGGACTTAATCTGTACTTCCTTGTCTGCATTTATTTTACCATTGCCCTCCTAGGACAGGTCTTCATTACCTCCCACTAACTAAATCTAGCTTCTCTCTCAAAATCACACATTTAAGCCTGCCTCACCTCTAAGAAATATTTAGTTATTACCTATTTTCAAGTGAAGAAAATGAACATAAAGAGGCCGTTTGCAATTTGGCCTTATCTCCAGCCACAAGCTGAGTCAATTTCCTGATCTGTCTCACCTGTCTTTGCTGCTGCTTTTCCCTCTACATTGAATGTATTTTTCCCTCAACTATGCCCACTGAATACTATTTGAATGCCCAACTGAAGTGTTTCCTCTCTTGTGCATCCTTTTCCCAGGCCTGCAATGAGTACTAACTGCAATCGCCTTTCCTCCATCCCTCTGTATCTCTGCCACAGTGGAGCTCTTGTCTCACAGTGAAGCCTACTTGTGACTTAACTAGCTATAATAAATATTCTCCAGAGTATGTGAATATATGACACTATTTTAATCATTTCCTTGTCTGCTTAGTCCCTAACACAGGATTTGCCTAGTAGATACACACTTCTTTGCTGAATTGCTCTCATGTTCACTGGCAGAGATTGCTAACTGCCCTACTCCCATATTCATTATTCCCCTCTTAGAACTTTCGCCATGACAGCCCTAGATTATCAACACGTAGTTTTCTATATGAGAGAGAAATGAACTATCTTGCTTAAGTGACTATTTTGAGAAGTCTTTGGGATTCCAAGCTAATTTTTATTCAGCTAAAACTCCATTATGGCTAAAGCAAGAGATGGCATGGATCAACATGTTGAAATAGGATGGATCTCAATGAGTTATAAAGAAGATCTTGACACATCTGCTAGACACAGGAATGAGCCACTGAGGTTGGCTGTGGTGAATTTTTCCTTGTTATTTTAGAATAAGATCAGTATATTTTAGGTAGGACTCTATTTAAAGATAAAGAGAACTGGCTAAATGAGTGAATTGGGTCCTTTTCAACTAGTACCTAAAGGATAAACATAAATTATTCTTAGTAAGGTATTAATTGTTCTCCAGAATCGACCTTCTACCCAACATAAACCTTCCACCCAAACCACACTGCCACATGGCTTTCTTCATGACTTACCATGCTCCTTACCACTTCCTCACAGTAATTCACACCAACCTCACCAACCAATACATGCTGCTCCTCTTTTCAGGCCATCCCATTGCTCTCCAGCCTGTAAGGTCTGATGGTTTTGTTTCCCTATCTGCCACAAAATCTTTCTCCACTGCCCCACCACACGCGGGGCTTCTATAGCATGTCACCAGGTACATCAATGTTTCTCAAGCTCAGTGTTCTAATAACCTCTGAGCATAGGAGTCCAGTTTGAGAAACTACAATTTAAGAAACTAAACTCAGCATATAAAGACATCTTAAAAAGATTATATTGGAACAATTTGGCAGTTTCTTACAGAGCTCAACATACTGTCATATGATCCAGCAATCACGTTCTTTGATAATTACCCAAATGAGTTGAAAACTTATGCCCACACAAAAACCTGCACAAGGTTGTTTATAACAGCTCTAGTCATAATTGCCAAAACTTGGAAGCAACCAAGATGTCTTTCAGTGGGTGAGTAGATAAATAAACTGTGGTACATCCAGACAATAAAATATTATTCAGCACTAAGAAGAAATGTGCTGTCAAGCCATGAAAAGGCATGGAAGGAACTTAAGTGTATATTGCTAAGTGAAAGAAGACAATCTGAAAGGCCACATACTGAATGATTCCAACTATATGACATTCTGGAAAAGGCAATACTATGGAGACAGTAAAAAGATCAGTGGTTGCCAGGGATTACAGAGGATGAAGGAATGAATAGGCGAGCACAGAGAATTCGTAGGGCAGTGAAGCTATTTTTGTATGATACTACAATGGTAGATACATGTCATTATACATTCATCAAACCCATAGAATGTACCATCAAGAGTGAAACCTAATGTAAACTATGAACTTCAGTGTTTCAGTGCAGGTTTACCTGATTGTAACAAATGTACCACTCTGGGGCAGGATGTTGATAGTGGGGGAGGCTGTACATGTGTGCTAGTAGGGTATATGGGAACTCTACTGTCTGCTCAATTTTGCTTTGAGTCTAAAACTGTTCTAAAAAATTATGTTTTAAAAATCAGATTATTGGCCAGATGCAGTGGCTCACATCTATAATCCCAGCACTTTGGGAGGCCCAGGTGGGTGGATCACTTGATGTCAGGAGTTCCAGACCAGCCTGGCCAACATGGTAAAACTCCGTCTCTACTAAAAACACAAAAACTAGATGGGCCTCGTAGTGCACACCTGTAATCCCAGATACTTGGGAGGCTGAGGCATGACAACTGCTTGAACCTGGAAAGCGGAGGTTACAATAAGCCAAGATGGTACCACTACACTCCAGCCTGAGCAACTGAGTGAGACTCTGTCTCAAAAAAACAAAAAAAAAAGTTTCGGCTGGGCATGGTGGCTCACACCTGTAATCCCAGCACTTTGGGAAGCCAAGATGGGTGGATCACCTGAGGTCAGGAATTTGAGACCAGCCTGGCCAACATAGTGAAACCCCGTTTCTACTACAAATAAAAAATTAGCCGGATGTGGTGGCGCACACCTGTAATCCCAGCTGCTCGGGAGGCTGAGGCATGAGAATTACTTGAACCTGGGAGGTGGAGGTTGCAGTGAGCTGAGATCGCACCATTGCACTCCAGCCTGGGCAACAGAGCAAGACTCCATCTCAAAAAAAAAAAACAAAAACCAAAAAAAAGTTTCACTAAAATGGATGGGCTTTGGGTAGGATTTGGGTAAAGCATTACAAGCAGAGGGACAGCATTAGTTTAGGGACAGAGGAGGGAGAAAGGAAAGACTATTTGGGGAGGAAGGAGTGGTGTGATTGAGTATTGGACATTGTAGATGATAAACAGAAGATAAGATTTCAGTTTAGGCTGAAGAGACAAATTACAGATAGAGCTGAGGGGAGTCTTATATGACAAGTAAAGGAGTTTAGACTTAATTTAGTAGGGGGGTGGGGGCCAGAGAAGTTTTTGAGCAGGCAAGCATAATGAATTATCACAGCTGTGTTTTAAAGGAATTAATCTGGCAGCCAAGTTCAAAATGAATTGAAGGAGGAAGAGACTGGGAAGAAGTATCAGTTAACAGTTAAGGGGACTTTGATGACAGATGGACCAGAGTTTGCCTCCCAGCTCTGCCACCTAGGGAAGTGGAGGTGGCAGTGAGCCGAGATCTCGCCACTGCACTACAGCCTGGGTGACAGAGTGAGACCCTGTCTCAGAAAAAAAAAAAGGAAAGGAAGACTCATCAATTTGGATTATAGTATAGGGCACGAACATTCAGCTCAGAGGAGTAGCAACATCAAATCCCAACATGATTCTGGGTCAGGATGATGGGAAAGTTATAGTAACACTGATGAAACCCTAAGAGCTGTTTAGGTCTAGGGGAGAGGGGTTCATTTGTTTGTTTGTTTGTTTTGGGGGTTATTTTGGACATGTTTAGCTTTGGACATGTTTAGAAAGTTAAACAGTGTTGATTCCAAGTGTATATTACCAGTTGGTCAACAGAAATATGAGCCTGGTGCAGAGAGAGACTGGTGCCAGTTGTCAAAGCTAGACCAATATATTTAAGATATGAGGAAATAATAGAAAATAAATATAAATAAATAAAACAGGCTGGGCACAGTGGCTCACACCTATAATCCTAGCACTTTGGGAGGCTGAGGAGGGCAAATAGCTTGAGCTCAGGAGTTCAAGATCAGCCTGGGCAACATGACAAAAGCCCCTCTCTACAAAAAAATACAAAACTTAGCTGGGCATGGTGGCACACATCTGTAGTCCCACCTACTCAGGAGATTGAAGTGAGAGGATGGCTTGAGCCCAGGAGGCAGAGGTTGCAGTGAGCTGGGATTGTACCACTGTACTCTGGCCTGGGCAACAGAATGAGATCTGCCTCAAAAAATAAAATAAAAAATTGATGTATTTATAAATAAAGCTGTAAAATACATGAGATCAATAGGGGCAAAGAGTAGAGAAAAAATAGGAGAGCCTGAAGATATAGCCTAGGTATGCCTATTTTGGGGATATGGGAAAAGAGAGAAGAACCTTTCAAAGAGTCAAAGATTATGTGGTTAGGAGACTAAGAGGAAGATCCAAGATAGTGGAGGTTTATTGCCCATTTGAAATGATTGGTGGGAAAACACCACTGTGAACAACTGAGCTAGTGGGAAATGTTCTCCATAAAGTTTTCTCCTAGCCTGTGGCATGGCCATTAACATGGCATAACCACTTTGATCATATTGGATTACCAACAGTGCTTACTGGCAACACTCTCCAGGGAATCCAGCACAAACACAATTTTTGTTGAAAAACAAAGCTCCTTAACGTTTCAAAGCAGCAAAATAAATTTTATATTAAAAAAAAATCCAGGGAACAGCTGGAGCTTCTAAGAACCTTTAGAAATGGGCCCTCTAACAAAACAGTTTGTTCTTAGAAGAGACAGTGCACTTTCAGACTTTTTAAATGTGTAAATGAAGTAATAAGGCATAAATGAAGTCTAATTCAGCTCATACAAAAAGATGTAGTCAAATTATGCCTCAGTGTATTTTTCTCTGACTGGAAATGGATATATAAATGCCTGTACCCAGAAAAAAAGACTGGGTTGTATATCAAAGGCAGTATACCAAGGAACCCTGTATACAAAAGGATTATTTTTAGGGGATGGGCTTATGAGTGACTAAACTGTTGTTTTTTATGCTTTTCAGTCTTTTCCAAAATTATTACAATAAAATTGTGTCAATTTTAAAATATAAAAAATGCTATTTAAAATGAAATAAAGTAATCCATACTCCCAATATTTATATGTACTGGGATATCCAAGAAATGAACATTAAAATCACACCTCATTATGTCTTTTTATTTGTTTTTTGAGACAGAGTCTCACTCTGTCAACCATGCTGGAGTGCACTGGCATGATCTGGGCTCACTGCAACCTCCATCTCCCAGGATCAATCAAGTCTTGTGCCTCAGCCACCCAAGTAGCTGGGATTACAAGTGTGTACCACCATGCCTGGCTAATTTTTATATTTTTAGTAGAGAGGGGGTTTTGCCATGTTGGCCAGGAAGGTCTTGAATTCCTGGGATTACAGGTGTGAGCCACTGTGCCTGTCCTGTGTCTTATTTTTTCACAAAATATAGTAAAATATAGTAAAAATGATTTGTCAATAAATGATAAGAAATCAGGAAAATAAAATATATGTATTAAACGGAAAATCCTTAATGTCTAAACTACAGTGTAGAGTCAATCTACTAAAGTTATTGCTGGGCTTTTAGGAATTGATTTTCAGAGTTAGTGTATAATTCACTAGGTCTTTCCAAGGGAAGAACCACTGAGACCAAAGAACATTTTCTCAAGTAAAAGGTCACTTGATTTATCTGACAGTGCCAAGCTAATCCACAAGGATTCACTGGATGCAACTTCTCTGGTGGAAAGCTTTCTTCCAGCCTGTGGCATGACCATTAACGTGGCATATCCACTTTATTATTTATTTCTTTATTTATTTTTGAGATGGAGTTTCGCTCTTGTTGCCCAGGCTGGACTGCAATGGTGCAATCTCAGTTCCCTGCAACCTCTACCTCCTGGGTTCAAGCGATTCTCATGCCTCAGCCTCCCAAGTAGCTGGGATTACAGGCATGCACCACCATGCCTGGCTAATTTTCTACTTTTAGTAGAGAGACGGGGTTTCTCCATGTTGGTCAGACTGGTCTCAAACTCCTGATTTCAGGTGATCTGCCCGCCTTGGCCTCCCAAAGTGCTGGGATTATAGGCATGAGCCACCACACCCAGCCTGGCATAACCACTTTAATCATATTGGCTTATCAATTGTATTTACAGGAGTATAGAAAACATTCCCCAGGAATATATCCCAAACACAAGAGATTCCACAGCTGCAAAGGTTCTTCAGTGGGCAGCCCAGGAAGCCCAGGGTATAAGCAGCATGTATGCAAATGAGTTGCCAGTCTCTGACTAATGAAATCAATCACTGATGTAATTTTCTGGGTATACTAATGATGTAAAGTGATGTAAATGAAATTGAACTCTCCAACTATAGCTTGTGCTTTGATGGGCTCTGGGTTAGACCTGCTCTGTAAGGTCCTTCTGGCAGTGAGAGGATGGAAGAAAAACACAGCAAGTAAACCTGTGCTTGCTTCAAATCTGTTCTTTGTCAACTATGTGTCTTCATCTTATATTGGTTATGACAGCTGAGATAACTGATGTTTTAATCATATTATATAATCACAGAGAGAAAACTTACCCATTTCAATCCTGCTGTCAACATTAGCACTGACTTTTGATGCAGAGCATTCATCTGTGACACAGTTTTTCATTGTTTTCTCCCTAGAGCTGCCCACATAGAATAATTTATTTAAAATTTTTTTTAAAAAAAGTCTTCTGAGATCACCAGTAAATGCTGTTTAGAAAACAGTTTATGGTATTAAGATTTTTCTTTTTCTTTTTTTTTTTTTTGAAACACAGTCTCCCTCTGTCACCCAGGCTGGAGTGCAGTGGTGCAATCTTGGCTCACTGAAACCTCCGCCTCCCGGGTTCAAGCAATTCTCTTATCTCAGCCCCCCAGTAGCTGGGATTACAGGCACGTGCCACCACATTCGGCTAATTTTTTGTAATTTTAGTAGAGATGGAGTTTCACCATCTTGGCCAGGCTGGTCTCAAACTCCTGACCTCATGATCTGCCCACCTTGGCCTCCCAAAGTGCTGGGATTACAGGCATGAGCCACCGTACCCAGCCCAGATTTTTCTCAAATGCTCTAGAACATATTAATTTAATTATGTGTCAGGTGGGTGCTGTGGCTCATACCTGTAATTCCAGAACTTTGGGAGGTCGAGGCAGGCAGATCATAAGGAGTTTGAGACCAGCCTGGCCAACATGGCGAAACTAAAAATTTTATTCTCTACTAAAAGTACAAATACAAAAAAATACAAGATACAAAAAAAAAAACCCCCCAAACAAATACAATTTTAGTCTCTACTAAAAATACAAAAATTAGCCAGGCGTGGTGGCATGCACTTGTAGTCCCAGCTACTCCAGAGGCTGAGGCAGGAGAATTGCTTGAACCTGGGAGGTGGGGATGGCAGTAAGCCAAGACTGCGCCACTGTACTCCAGCCTGGATGACAGAGCGAGACTCCATCTCAGGAAAGAAAAAAATTATGTTTCACAAATAATTCAGTTAAAGCCATACTTTGTTTTTTTAAAAAGTAATATTATACTGGGAAATATGAGAGAACACTATAGTTCAGCCTGTAAAGTGTGAAAGCCAGAAGATTTAAAACTTAGATACTCTGTTTTCTTGATACAAACTTAGATCTGAATTGAGGGAATAGAATAGTTTCTTTTGAATTAAAATACTCATAGTTAGGACACAGAAGGGAAGGTTCTGTTACCAAGAATTATAGAGGAGACAACTATAGCCATTAGTTAGAAAAATAGCCAAGAAAGGCAGGTAGGTACCTTGGGTAGTACAGTAAGTACACGAAGCCTAGACTCTATGTACCAGATGCTTTACAATCACCATTTCATGTAATCATAAAAGGCCCCCTACTGGTTATTATCTCCATTTATAGGTGGGGGAACTGGGACTCAGAAAGGTTTACAAAAAAAACTTCACCCAAGGTTAGAGAACTTATAAGATATTAATATTAATATAGGGTAATTGAGTAACATTTTGCTTCCAGTTTACAATCTTTTTATGGTAACTAAACATATAAATGATGGAATTAATTATTTGCCATATTAGAAAGTTTATTCTGTTATACATTAATTAATATCCGTATTTTTGTAGTAAATAATACCCAATGAATTTAAAATAGGAATTAATCCATAAAATAGATAACACAGGCCGGGCGCAGTGGCTCATGCCTGTAATCCCAGCACTGTGGGGGAGGTCAAGGGAGGTGGATCACAAGGTCAAGAAATTGAGACCATCCTGGCCAACATGGTGAAACCCCGTCTCTACTAAAAAATACAAAAATTAGCTGGGCCTGGTGACGTGCGCCTGTAGTCCCAGCTACTTGGGAGGCTAAGGCAGGGGAGTTGCTTGAACCCGGGAGACAGAGGTTGCAGTGAGCCAGGATTGCACCACTGCACTCCAGCCCGGCGCCTGGTGACAGAGCAAGACTCTGTCCACCAAAAAATAATAAATAAATAAATAAATAATATATATATATACACACACATATACATATAACACAATGTTTTAGAAGCATTTAATTTTTGTCTAAAGAGTGAAATTCTATTCAAAGTAACCTCAATAAATCTGATTTTAAGAAACAGGGAACTAAGATGTTCACTGAAGGCTACACTATAAAATATATAATGGATCAGAGCAGAGACAGCAAAGTCACTGGAAAAGGAAAGGATCTCAGACCAACAGGCATTGACTTCATTCATTCATCATTCATCACATTATTTCTTAGCAACATCCGTATTCCAGACATGGTTCTAGCAACTAGGAATACTGTAATAAGCAAGACCAACAAGATCCTTGTTCTCATGGAGTTTATATTCTAGTAGTAGAGGTAAAAGCAATAAACAAACAAATAAAAGACTTATTCTTGAGGAGAATATAAGAATAATGCTGTTGAGACATGTTCATGATATCTCATTAAATTAAAAATGGGAAGCTAGGCAGTGGTGTACACCTATAATCCCAGCTACATAGGAGGCTGAGGCAGGCGAATCACTTGAACCCAGGAGGTGGAGGTTGTAGTGAGCCAAGTTTGTGCCACTACACTCCAGCCTGGGTGACAGAGTGAGACTCTGTCTCAAAACAAAAAAAAAAAAAAAAAAAAGATATTTACCAGAATATGTTTCTTTCTGAATGGTAGGATTATGAATTACTTATTTTATCTCTTGTGTTTTTTTCTGTACTTTCCAAATTCTCAACAATAAGCACGTATTACCTTTGTCATCAGAAAAAAATACTAATAGATACATCTATATGTGACTATAGTACAAGGATATCTGGAAGGATGTATACCAAACATTACTAATAGTGAACTCTCAATTGCAGGATATGAAGTAATATTGACTTTTTTTCAGCGTACTTTTCTATATTATTAAAATTGTTATTATTAAAATTGTAATGGACTGCTATTTTTTAAAAATAATAAACCTACTTTTTAAAAAGTATAGGTTTAAGGATAGAAGTTCCTTCTTTTGATAGGATTTTAGTAACAAAAAATGAAAAAAGCTACCATTCAGAAATTTTAGAGCCTCAAGGTTTGTTCACTTTTTGTTTTGAAGAGAAATGCTTCTCTTCCCTTCCTTTAACAAATTTATCTCTAACAATCTTGCCCATGATAATGTAATCCTAATTCAATAGGAAAAGATCACAAACTGATTGAAAGTTTCTCTACTAGAAAGAGTTGGTAAGCATTTACAGGGATAAGTAATCTCATAGTATCCTACCTGTGAGCAACAACTTTAGAGAATTTACAATTATACCCAAAGCAGACCCAATAGTTGAAGAAAACAAGAATGTACCCACTAAGGGCCAGATGATCATCCCAGATAAATCTCAGTTTGCAGAATAGACACTTTACTCCTGATCTGAGGATTCTTACAATTTGTGGGAAATTTCTGCTGGAAATTGAAGAAAGTAAAGCAGGAATTCACTATGTCCTATATCCAGAACCAAACTTAAAAAATCTTGTAAAGAATCTTCTTACCTTTTTTCCACCTCTAAAAGAAAATTTCCACTGTTGCCCAACTGACTAAAATGCAGCTTGGCAGCTTTTCTCTCACCTTCACGTACAGCTCGGTCATCTGGAGGCAAAAACCATGGTCTGAGCATGTTTCTTTTTTTGGTGTAACCATAACTAGTAGTTAATCAGAAAACCATATTCACAGAGGAAAAATTAAGACCAGTCTCATCTTGACAGTTTTAGAGACAGGTCACAAAATAATGCTATTATGTTGTCACTGGAGCAGGCAGTAACTCAGGGAGACTACAGGGAGCCATAGCGACCACTGCCTCACAGTTGTAACTACCCTTCAGGAAGGCAGAGCTTGCAGCAGCAAACAATTTAAAGACCTAAAGTTAGGGCTGAAAGTCATACCATTGTCTGAAAGAGTTTACTTAGTTTCCCTACAATAACTTTCCCAGGGCCATGTGAAATCCAATTTTGTATCAATAAGAAATGTATACTCAACAATAAAATTATAAGGAAGTCCAGCCTGGGCAACATGGTGAAACCCCATCTCTACAAAAAATACAAAAATTAGCTGGCTGTGGCGGTGCGTGCCTGTAGTCCCAGCAACTTGAGAGACTAAGATGGGAGGATCGCTTGACACTGTCTCATAAATAAATAAATAAATAAATAAATAAATAAAGTAAAATAATAAGAAAATACAGACCAGCTCATTTGAAGGAATATTTCTTATTTCTTGCCAGCTAAGACCCAAAGAATGATTGTATTAGCTTTCTATTGCTAACACAGTTGCAAAGTTGGGCCACCTGGAAAAACAATTCTCAACCTGGAAATTTTGTGTTGAGTTGGAAGGAGTGGTGAAACCATCAACTGAAGAAAACTAAAGCTGGAAGTAACTGATAAAATCATAGACTGTCATTGAATAAACAATAAAAGAACTCGTCATACATCCTGCCAACACAAAAGAGTTACATAAATATTGACTAATAAACAAATGTATCCTGCCAGCGCACACTTTGGGCCAACATCCAAAAGGTTAAGGGGCAGCTGATTTAAAGTAAGATTCTGGAGAAAGGAACAGAGAAGGAAGGTCTTACCTAGTTTCTCCAGAGTTTGTAGTGTGTATACAGCAAAGAGCCTATAGTCTGTATCTTTCCTTACAACAGGATTAAGTCTCAAATCCAGTTCTTTGAGGAAGGGTAAAGGTTGTAGACGGGACACTTCCACTAATGAAGGAATGTTGTTATAATATAAATTCAGGTCTTGGAGTGAACATAAATACTGGATTCCCTACAAGGAAAATACCAAATTATGAAACAGCATATTGGTAAAGACTAGGAACCTCATAGAAAAAGGTGGAGATATATATATTACTTTCCATCCTTAAAAAAAAAGGATGTTATCTGAGTCCCCTGTGAGAAAGGCAGGGCTGGAACTCCCACTTACTTGTCTGGGAATAAGACCACTGCAGTCCATGAGCACTGGGTGTTCTATACATTAATAATTCACATATATAATAAATTTCCTTCTTTACAAAATCTGACAAATATCTAGAGTCAATTCTCCACTTCTGTTGGCTCTCCAATTATTCTCCCAACCCAATCCAATCCTTGCCAGTTGTTTCCCAGTGGCCAAGCCACATTAGCATTCTCTTACTCTGGTCCCAACCCCTCTCCTGATCTCATAAGCACCTTGATTTACAAGAAGAAGGGAGGTAAGCAAAAGAGCTGGTTCTGGGGGAAATGGGCACGGTTAAAAAAAAAAAATGTGTGTGTGTGTGTGTGTGTTGTGTTGTATTGTGTTGTGTTGTGTTGTGTTCTTATAGCTCAGTGCCTCACGTATATAGTCAAAGGTCTATTTAGGGAAACAAAACAATGCTACCTCCAAGTCCTCCCTCCTGGACCAGTCTAGGGCTCTTTTTGTCTTTGTTTTCCTTTTCAGAGTTCCTGCTACCACACAAGCTTCCCATTTAATCAATCAGTCAGTTCTTTGCAGAAATGTTCCTCCTTGTTCAGTACTCTTTCTGTGGATTTAGCAACTTCACCCACTACTCAACTGGCAACAGTACAATCAGGACTGGCAAACTCAAGAGGAAAAGCCACAATTTTCTTCCTCTGCTGAAACCTGCTATTGAAAAGATTTATTTCAACCTTACGTATTTAGCTAGTTAGCTGCTTTTGCCCAACACTAAGTTTCAGGACAATTTGAAAACATGTACATATATATATAATCACATACCTTTTTTTTTTTTTTTAAGATAGGGTATCACTCTCAACCAGGCTGGAGTACAGTGGCACAATCAGAGCTCACTGCAGCCCCAACCTCCTGGGCTCAAGTGATCCTCTTGCCTCAGCCCCTGAGTAGCTGGGAATATAGGCATGTGCCACCACATCTGGCTATTTTTTGATTTTTAGTGGAGACAAGTTCTCACTATGCTGCCCAGGCTGGTCTTGAACTCCTGAGCTCAAGCAGTTGTCCTGCTTGGCCTTCCAAAGTGTTGGGATTACAGGCATGAGTCACGGTGCCTGGTTAATCATGTACTTTCAATAGTAAAAATGCTTGCCATAAAAGGAATTCTGTTATTGAGAATTATTTCAGAAAGGTAAAATTATTTCCCATTATGTATTTATAAAATAATGTTTTTATTCTCCTCTCATTTAAAATTATCATTTTCTCATGCAAGAAATTTAGAAAACTCGAAGATAGATACAAAACATGCCCAAACAGAACCCTGTTTATACTTTGATACATTTCTCTTTTTTTTCTCCAATTCCATTAACTTCTATATTGTTAATGGGTCAGTGGTTAGAAATAGCTATCAGTGCCCTTGGCCTCACTCTCAGGGCAGTACACCATTAGGACTGTCTTTCATGGTCTAATGGCCCAGCTCAAGTTTTTTGTTTTTTTGTTTTTTTCCAAGACAGAATTTTGCTCTGTCATCCAGGTTGGAGTGCAGTGGCACGAACACAGCTCAGTGCAGCCTTGAACTTCTGGGGCAAGGGATCCTCCTGCTTCAGCCTCCTAAATAGCTAGGATTACAGGCACATGCCACCAGCTATGGCTATTTTTTTTTTTTTTTTTTTTGAGACTGAGTCTCACTGTGTCGCCAGGCTGCAGTGCAGTGGTGCAGTCTCAGCTCACTGCAACCTCCACCTCCCAGGTTCAAGCGATTCTTCTGCCTCGGCCTCCCAGGTAGCTGGGACTACAGGCACATGTCACCACACCCAACTAATTTTTCTATTTTTAGTAGAGACGGGGTTTCACCATGTTGGCCAGGATGGTCTTGATCTCTTGACCTTGTGATCCACCTGCCTTGGCCTCCCAAAGTGCTGGGATTACAGGCGTAAGCCACTGCACCGAGCTGGCTTTTTGTTTGTTTTTGTTTTTGTTTTGCAGAGACGGGGTCTTGCTTTGTTGCCCAGACTAATCTCAAACTCCTGGCTTCAAATAATCCTCCTGCCTCAGCTTCCCAAAGTGCTGGGATTACAGACATGAACCACCACACCTGGCTCAAGTAATCTTTAATGTCTCTCAGTGTAAAAATTAAGGAAACACTTTCTGTCCTCCTCTCACTTTTCCCAGTTGGCATGAATTTATGTACTGCCCAAAGTTACACTACGAATAATCACAAAACATTCTCTCCAAGGAAAATTAAACAAAGGGATTCAGAACTGTTAAAGATTAATATAAAATCACAGATGCAGCTGGGAACAGTGGCTCATGCCTGTAATACCAGCACTTTGGGAAGCCAAGGCAGGTGGGTCACCTGAGGTCAGGAGTTCGAGACCAGCCTGGCCAACACAGTGAAACCCTGTCTTTTTTTTTCTTTTCTTTTTTTATGAGACAGAGTCTCGCTTTGTCTCTCAGGCTGGAGTGCAGTGGTGCAATCTCAGCTCACTGCAACCTTCACCTCCTCGGTTCAAACAACTCTTCTGCCTCAGCCTCCCAAGATTACAGGCATGCACCATCATGCCCAGCTAATTTTTGTATTTTTAGTGGAGATGGGGATTCACCATGTTGGCCAGGCTGGTCTCGAACTCCTAACCATGTGATCCACCCACCTCAGCCTCCCAAAGTGCTAGGCTTACAGGTGTGAGCCACTGCTGCACCTGGCTAAAACCCCATCTTTACTAAAAATACAAAAATTAGCTGGGTGTTGTGGCAGGCACCTGTAATCCCAGCTACTCAGGAGGCTAAGTCAGGAGAATCTCTCGAACCTGGGAGGTAGAGGTTGCAGTGAGCCAAGATCACACCACTGCACTCCAACCTGGGCAACAGAGTGAGACTCTGCCTCAGAAAAATAAATAAATAAAATAATAGATGCAAAAAATACAGAAAACTAACATTACTGAGTGCTTCCTATATGCCAAGCACTGTACTGAGGGTCTTATATATGTTCTATTTGATTACATGTGTTAACTTGATTTTTTTAAATAGAGATGGGGTCTCACTATATTGCACAGGCTGGTCTTGAACTCCTGGGCTCAAGCAATCTGCCTGCCTCAGCCTTCCAAAGTTCTGGGATTGCAGGCATGAGTCACCATGCCCAGTCCTGATTTGATTAATTGTTATAAGTTTTTCACCCAATTTACAGAAGTGGAAAGAAAGGATGTATAAAAACAAATTACAGCAATGTTCACTTAATTTTTTAGCCTGAAAAAAGAATAAACAAAAGAAGAGACCTAAGCAACTCTGAATTAATACTTTCTTTTTATATTTTATCTTTTCATTTTTTAATTGGATCCTATCACCTCTGAAAGAACCAATTATTTCTGAAACTGATAGGCCAAATATAAATGGCTGCTAAAAAATAGTCTAAAGACCTAGTTGAACTTGGAGTTGCTGATTTTAGAGTCCTAGATATAAATTTGATCTTGCTGGGTCTTTTGATCTTTTAGGCCCTTAGCTAAACCTTGGGATTTGGGTCTGAATGTGTTGTTGAACAAATATCCCTAGGAAGTATGAAACTGGTAGATGACCCAGGAGATTGGTAATTAATCTTGGGTAGCATCTGCGAGTCTTTGTCACCCTCGGTCTTGCATAGAAGGGCTTTGCTGCCAGGCACCGTGGCTCATGCCTGTAATCCCAGCACTTTGGGAGGTTGAGGCAGGCAGATCACCTGAGGTCAGGAGTTCAAGACTAGCCTGACCAACATGGAGAAACCCTGCCTCTACTAAAAATACAAAATTAGCCACGTGTGGTGGTGCATGCCTGTAATTCCAGCTTCCCAGGAGGCTGAGGCAGGAAAATCGCTTAAACCCAGGAGGTGGAGGTTGCAGTGAGCTGAGATCGCACCATTGTACTCCAGCCTGGGCAACAAGAGCAAAACTTCATCTCAAAAAAAAAAAAAAAAAGAAGAAGGGCTTTGCCAAAACAGGTACAGAGCTTGGACAAAATGGGAACATGTGGAAGAAGCAGTATTTGGGGGGTCTAACCACAGAAAACAAAACTTGCATCTCTGTGCGTGCACACTCAAGTTTGTAGAGTTCTCTGTGCATGTTTGCTAAACCACACGCACACCGTTCATCCTTGGTCCCTCCTGTCTTCCTGTACTACCCTCTGCTCCACCATCCCCTGACCTAAATTTTTCCAAGACTACACCTTCCTCCTCCTCCTAGAAAAAATCCACAATAACAACACATGCCAGTGTTTCTCTATGTATGCTTTATATACTAACATCAACAGAATTCCCTGAGTATGTCCTGAGCCTACCCTAGACCTACTAAATCAGACCTATTCTCACAGTAGGGACTGAGAATCTGTATTTTTGCAAGTGTTCTTCATAATTTTTTATATACATTAAAATTTGTACTGTTGCCCTAGGCAGTTATATCTTTTTATTTTATTTGAGATAGAGTCTTGCTTTGTCACCAGGCTGGAGTGCAGTGGCACAATCTCAGCTCACTGCAACCTCCGACTCCCTGGTTCAAGTGATTCTCCGACCTCAGCCTCCTGAGCATCTGGGATTACAGGCACATGCCACCATGCCCAGCTAATTTTTGTATTTTTAGTAGAGATGTGGTTTCACCATGTTGGCCAGGATGCTCTAGATCTCTTGACCTCGTGATCCACCCACCTTGGCCTCCCAAAGTGCTGGGATTACAGGCGTGAGCCACCGTGCCCAGACAGCAGTGATATCTTAATACAATTTTCCCAGAGTATAAAAGAAATTCCTCTACCAATATTTTATAACAAACAATTTAAAATATACTACAAAGTTGAAAGAATTTTATAGCAAATAATTAAATTTAGTTGGGAATCATTTAAAGGGAAGATCCTATATTCCCCATGATGACATGATCTATCCCCTTCTCCCCCCGCCCCCTCAGGTAGTATGTTATAGCAGATATGATCTCTTATTTCTTCCCACCAAAAAAAAAAAAAAAAAATTGGGCAGACCAGGCTGGTCACAGAATATAGAACTTACCTTAAGGCTAGTGATCAAATTCCTTGACAAATCTAAGGATCGGAGATTTTTAAAATTTCTGAAGGCATCACCAATGGAATGGATTTTTCCAGCATAAGATCCCTGCAATGAAAGAGACTCCACCAGTTCTGAAAAGAGATCATCAGTAGATATATTATGATCTCTGGTTGGATAAACAGCAGAGTCAGTGAAAGTAGGCCTTTCTTTCTCCCATATCCCAACTGTGAAAGGCCCTACATCCAAGCCTCATAAGATCAGATCTTCTTTTTAAAAGCAGCAATATGATCGAAAATAGTGACATTGAACCTTAGTTTTATAGAGCCCTTGGGTTTTTCTAATTTCCCTGAAGGATGTACTAAAAGTCTCCAAAAGTTCTCAGAACAAAATTTCAAAAGATATTCAGCAACCCCACTGCTAGGATTTAGCCCTATGGAGAATAACCCACAAAATTTTGCCAGGTTATATAAAATATAGCACAAGGTTGTCAATTTCAGAGAGGTTTTAAGATAATAAATTAAAAAGAAAGAAATAGAAAACTGTCTAAGGTCCAGCAGTAGAAAAATACAACTAGACAGCCTAAATAATAGTACATTGATACAAAAGACAATATACTACATTTGCGACCTTGTTCAAGTCACTTAACCTCTCTGTGTATCAGTTCCCTCATCTGTAAAATGGGGGTAACAATGGTACTTAATTCATAAGGTGTTATAAGAATTAAATTAATATGTGTATACAAAACATAGAACAGTGAGTGCCTGGCCACAGGGTAAGTGCTACACAAGTGTTAATTACCATAATACAGCCATTAAAAAGAATGAGATTGATTTGTAGATGCTCATATGGAAAGATCTCTAAGACATTAAGTGAGGAAAAAATTATTTTTTGCATGTATAACTGTTTTTAAAGAGAGCAAGAAAGTGAGAGTGTGTGGGTGTGTAGAATACACACACACACACACACACACACACACACACACACACACACACACACACACACACACACACACACATATATAAAGAAGTAGAGGAAAGTCAACTAGACTTCTTTATTCTGTTTGCTCTTCTGCCCAGGCTGGAGTGCAGTGGCGTGATCTCAGCTCACTGCAATCTCTGCCTCCTGAGTTCAAGCAATTCTCCTGCCTCAGCCTTCCAAGTAGCTGTGAATACAGGTGTGTACCACCACACCCAGCTAATTTTTGTATTGTAGGTAGAGATGGGGTTTCAGCAGGCTGGTCTCGAACACCTGACCTCAGGTGATCTAGCAGTCTTGGCCTCCCAAAGTGTTGGGATTACAAGCATGAGCCACTGAGCCCAGCCGTCAACTAGACTACTAACAGCACTGAAGAGAGGAGAATCTCAAAATTGCCAGTATGAACTCACTGGCAAGTGTGGTAGGCCAAACTGAGAATAGCAACCAAAACTGGAAGAGAGTTCTACAGAATCCAATTTGCAGGTAAGTGCCAGGGAACTGCACTGAAATAAGGTCTTAAGGTGCTAGAGCAGTCCGGGCCCCATAAACTTTATTATTTATTTATTTATTGAGATGGAAACTCACTCTTGTTGCCCAGGCTGGAGTGCAATGATGCAATCTTGGCTCACTGCAACCTCCACCTCCTCGGGTTAAGCAATTCTCCTGCCTCGTCCTCCCAAGTAGGTGGGATTAAAGTGTGCACCACCACACCTGGCTAATTTTTTTTATTTTTAGTAGAGACGGGGTTTCACCATGTTGGCCAGGCTGGTCTCAAATCCTGACCTTAGGTGATCCACCTTTCTTGGCCTCCCAAAGTGGTGGGATTACAGGCATGAGCCACCTCCCCCAGCCCCCATAAGCTTTAAAAAGTCAAAAACCAAAGATCCCTTTCAGGACAAGACCCATACCAGTGAAAAATTAGTGGGAGTAGAATCTACATTGAATGGAGGAGGGACATAGATGAAAAGGAAAGAAAAGGTCCAGATATGAATAGGGGAGGGAAGCAGAGTGGATGGATCTCAGGAAGCATGTCATATTTTATAGTACCTTGTGAACACAACAGAAGAGGGAGCTCCAAAACCTTGAAACTAAAAAAGCTATTCTGATCCACCTTTCCCACCTAAAAGTTTACAAAAACTTTACTTAAAAAGCCACAGAAAAGGATATAGTCAAATCTTATGCGAGATTAATATTTTTTTAAAGAAGCAGAATGATACTTGTAAAACTAAAATCACTCCAGAAAGATGCATCCACAAATGAAAACTGTAACTTAATGTTTTCAAGACAAGCTTAAAAACATCGTAGCAATGTAGCAGCTCTCAAAGTGTGGTCTCTAAGCCCTTGGAGGTCCCTGAGACATGTACAGGGGTCCACAAAGATAAAACTACTTTTTAAAAATTATTTTCATAATAATATAATTAATTGCCTTTTTTACAGTATTAACATTTACATTTATGGTGTAAGAGCAAAAACTACTGGCACCTTAAGAATGAATCATGGCCGAGTGTGGTGGCTCACTTCTGTAATCCCAGCACTTTGGAGGCCGAGGCAGGTGGATTACTTGAAGTCAGGAGTTCAAGACCAGCCTGGCCAACACAGTAAAATCATGTCTCTACCAAAAATTAGCCAGGCATGGTGGAGCATGCCTGTGATACCAGCTACTCGGGAGGCTGAGGCAGGAGAATTGCTGGAACCTGGGAGGCAGGGGTTGCAGTGAGCTGAGGTCAGGCCACTGCACTCCAGCCTGGGCAACAGAGCAAGACTCTTGACTCAAATAAAATAAAATGTTGATCTTTATAGTATGTGAATTATATCTTCTTAAAATGCACCCATCTCTACAAAAAAAAGAAAAAGAAAAACTTAGCTGGGCATAGTGGTGTGCACCTGTAGTCACAGCTACCCAGTAGGCAGAGTCAGGAGGATTGCTTGAGAACCCAGGAGGTTGGGGCTGCAGTGAGCCATGATCATGCCACTGCACTCCAGCTTGGGCAACAGAATAAGACCTTGTTTAAGAAAAAAAAGAAAAAGAAAATAAATAAATAAAAATTTCCTGACTTTGAGGGCAGTGTTTTGGTAATTCTGTGGTATGTAATGATTTAACACCTTGTGAGTCTATCACAATGGGACAAAAGCTAAGGACAATTATGGTTCCATCAATGACCCACAGCATTTCTCATGCTTTTCACTGCAGTCTGTTTTGAAGAGCAAGCATTTTAAGAAGGAGCCTGAATTAGCATTAAAATGATAAACTGCCACAAAGACAAACATTCTTTAATGATTCACATGAATGCATGTCTTAAGAGGTCATGCATTTGGTTTCAGTGTTTATAAAGAGTGAAGACAAATAAATCAGAGAACAAATCAAACACTGCATAGCATAAATACCAAGAACAAAAGAATGATCTTCCAATTTTAATATATGGGTTACATAACCCCAATGGGTAAAAATTTTCTCTTTGAAAACAACAAATCAAGTAGTCTCTCTAACGAAAACCATTTACAGCTCATTTGGAAATTGAATTAACAACCTTTAACAAAGCTTGTTTATAATGACAATGAATGTTTCTAATAAATAAAACTTTTTTAAAAAGACCTCAGGAGTCAACTTGAAAGATCACCTATTAACTAAATTTAGGGTAAATTGAACATCTGTTATGATAATAACTATAATGGATTAAAACACACATTGAAATATATTGCTATGGTTTGAATGTTCCCTCCAAAACTCATGATGAAGTGTATTAATTTATTCAGAGACAGGGTCTTGCTTTGTCACTCAGGCTGGAGTGCAGTGGCACTATCATAGTGCACTGCAGCCTCAAACTCCTGGGCTCAGGGGATCCTTCAATTTCAGCCTCCTGAGTAGATGGGACTACAGGTACACACCACCATACTCAGTTAATTTTTAATTTTTCTGTAGAGACAGCGTCTTGCTACATTGCCCAGGCTGCTCTCAAATTCCTGGTCTCATCCTCCTCCCTGGCCTCCCAAAGTGTGTAAGCCACCATGCCCAGCCTTCATGTTGAAACGTAATTGCCAATGTAACAGTATAAGAGGTAATCAGGTCATAAGTGGCTTCATGCTGTTATTGTGGAGTTAGTTATCCTAATAAAGGAATGAGTTCAGTCTTCTCTCTCTCTCTCTCTCTCTCTCCGCCCCCCGCCACCTCTCTCCCTCTCATCTCATGCATGCACCTTCTGCCCTTCCACCATGAATGACCCTCACCAGGATGCTGGTACCATGCTCTTGGACTTCCTACCCTCCAGAACCATGAGCCAAATCAACTTCTGTTCTTTATAAATTACCCAGGCATTCTGTTAAGACAAGAGAAAAGAGACTAGGATATATATATATATATATATATATATATATATATATATATATATTTTTTTTTTTTTTTATATTATTTACTTATTTTTTGAGACTGAGTCTCACTCTTTCATCCAGCATGGAGTGCAGTGGTGCAATCTCAGCTCACTGCAACCTCTGCTTCCTTGGCTCAAGTGATTCTCCTGCCTCAGCCTCCTGAGTAGCTGGGATTACTGGCACCCATCACCATGCCTGGCTAATTTTTTTTGTATTTTTAGTAGAGATGAGGTTTCGCCATGTTGGCCAGGCTGGTCTTGAACTCCTGACCTCAGGTGATCCGCCCATCTTGGCCTCCCAAAGTGACTGGGATTGCAGGTGTGAGCCACCGTGCCTAGCTCTAAGACATATATTTAAATCGATGAGTTTATAATGATAGTGAGAAAGCAAAACAGTCCTCACTGGTCACCTTTGGAGAATGCTAAGAAAATAACTCATTATTCTGAAAGCTGGCATATCAGGTGAAAAAAAATCAAGTTTTATGCTGCCTTTTCTACACAAACTGTACCTCAGGCTAAGCAAACAATTGATGTGAGGAAATTTCTCTTTATAGAAGTATTATAGTTAATGAAGAAGAATTAAAGAACTAGACAATTACCATTTTGCAATCCCTAATGAATTAACTTAGGTAATCATATTCAGTGGCTGATATCACAAAAAGAACACTAGGCACTATATACTTCCTAATATAAACATACACCATTACCTATGAAATCATCTTGCAAAAAAAAAAAAAAAAATCCAACCCAAATCTGATTAAGCCTCATCTAACTACCAATTCATAGGAAGTACAGGGAACATGGGAAAATGTTAGACATCTTAGGAATGCAATGAGCAAAATTCAGGTTATAGTAAACTCTTTCTTCAAAAACAATTGAAAATGCGAGAGAAAAAAGGGAGAGCCTACAGATCAAATAAGATTTAAGACATATATCAACCAATTGCAATATATGGACCATATATGGATTCTAATTTTAAAAAATTATAGGACAATTGGAGAAATAAGAACACTAGTTGGATAGTTTGTGATACCAAGAAATTACTGTTCACTTTGGGAGGCCGAGTCGGGTGGATCACTTGAGGTCAGGAGTTCAAAACCAGCCTGGCCAACATGGTGAAACCTTGTCTCTACTGAAAATACACAAAAAAAAAAAAATTAGCTGGGTGTGATGGCATACACCTTAAATTCCAGCTACTTGGGAAGCTGAGGAAGGAGAATTGCTTGAACCCAAGAGGCAGAGGCTGCAGTGAGCCAATATCATGCCACTGCATTCCAACCTGGGCAACAGAGACAGACTCCTTCTCGAAAACAAAACAAAACAAAAAAAGAAATTATTATTACATTTTTTAGGTTGCATATGTGATCTTTTTAAAAAGTGTTCTTATCTTTTAAAAATACATACTGACCAGGTGCTGTGGCTTGCGCCTGTAATCCAAGCTTTTAGGGAGGCTGAGTCAGGTGGATCACTTGAGGTCAGGAGTTTGAGACCAGCCTGGCCAACATGGCAAAACCCCGTCTCTACTAAAAATACGAAATTAGCCTGGCATAGTGGCAGGCACCTGTAGTCTCAACTACTTGGGAGGCTGAGGCAGGATAATTACTTGAAATGGGGAGGCAGAGGTTGCAGTAAGCCAAGATCATGCCACTGCACTCCAGCCTGGGTGACAGAGCAAAACTCTATGTGAAAAATAATAAATAAATAAATAAAATACACACTGAAATATTAATAGAGGAAATCATATACTTGGGATTTGCTTCAAAATAGTATAGGGGGTTGGGGGTGGGTGGAGGATAGGTGAGGTATACATGAAAGAAGCTTGGCCATGAATTGTTGATAAATGTTGAGGTAGAGTAATGGAGTTCATTATTCTGTTATCTCTACTCTTGTATATATTTGAAAATTGCCACAATATAAAATTGTAAAATAAGTGATATAAGCTTATATATGTAGAGAATATTTTTGGAAAGCTTTCCAAGATACTGATAACAGTAGTTGCCTTTAGGAAGCAGAACTAGGCCTACGAGACAGGGACGGGGGAGTCAAGACTTACTTCTCACTGTACAATTATTATATTATCCATAGAATAAATTGCATTATTTTAACAGTCAAAATGAGTAAATAATTATATATTTTCCCCTCTCTACCAAATAATTAATCACTAGACTGCCGACATGCTCTAGTACATCCTGTTCTGGTATAACCATTCTTGACTGTACAACATACGCTTGCTTCAGCTACCATCCATTTCTGTAGTCTCCTTTACAGCCAAACATTTCAGCAAAAGTTCTTACTTTCACTGTCTCTTCCCTTCATATATTTTTCATCCCACTCCAACCTCGTTTCCCTCTTCCTCACTCTCCCCAAACTCCCCGTCAAGGTCACCAGTGAGTTCCATGTTGCTAAATCTAACAGACACTCTGCATTTAACTTGTTCAGCCTGTGAATAGCATTTGGCAGAGTTGACCATTGCTCTCTCCATACACTACCCCTTCGCAAATTCCAAGATACCACATTCTTTCTCTATTCAACCTCTAAACATTGAAATATTCCAAAACTGAGTCTTAAGCTTTCTTTCTCTTCTCCATCGACATTCTCTCTAGCTGAGTTCATTCACTCCTGTGGCTTTAAATGTCATCTATTGCTAATGTCTCCAAAACTTACCCCTCTAACCCTGACCTCTCCTCTGAGATCCAGACCCATATATCCAAATGCCTACTTAGTACCTTACACTTGGATGTCTAATAGGCTTATTTTATTTTATGTTTTGAGACGGAGTCTCGCTCTGTAGCCCATGCTGGAGTGCAGTAGTGCAATCTTGGCTCACTGCAACCTCTACCTCCCGGGTTCAAGCGATTTTCCTGCCTCAGCCTCCTGAGTAGCTGGGATTACAGACATGTGACACCACACCCGGCTAATTTTTGTATTTTTAGTAGAGACGGGGGTTTCATCATGTTGGCCAGGCTGGTCTCGAACTCCTGACCTTAGGTGATCCACCCGTCTCGGCCTCCCAAGGTCAGGCGTGAGTCACCGCGCCCGGCAGTTCCGTCACCTGCCGCAGGATCTCCTGTTCACCTTGTTTCTCCTACTCTACTTCTCACTCCTCTCTTCTCTCTCAATTCCTCGGGCTCTGCCCCAGACTCCCCCGTTACTTCAGTTCCTCCACCTCCACCTCCCGGTAACCTTCTGCCTCAAGTTACCCTTCCTCAGCCTCAGGTACCGCTCCTCTGTAGTTCCCTCGCTTCTATTTCAGGTTCCCCTGCTTCCACTTCAGTTTTCTTCCCACAGCTTCTGACCCTACGTTCCTGGTCCAGACCCTCCCGGCCAGGCCCTACCCGGCTGCTCCAAAGTCAGCGCCCCCAGGCGGCGGATGCCTTCCTCGTCCAGCTCCCACTGTTCCGCCATATCCGGCCGCCGCTCGCCTGCCGCCGCCCGCGAGACCGCCCAGTGCGCACCAGGCCCCGCCCACGGCCCCGCCCCGCCCCCGCGCGCCGCCGCGACCCCGGGAGCCGTTATTGGCCGGGTCACTCGCCCTCCCGCCCGCAGCTAGAGCCGCGACCATGGTACGGACTGGCGGGGGTGCCAAAAGCACCAAAGCGGCCAATGGGGGCCGCCGTTGTGGCCCATGATTAGGGCCACGGTGTTCGAGACCTTGCTCTGAGGCAAGAGGGAGAGAGACGGGTCCCCAGCTGGGAAGGATTTGGGGGGCTGGCTCTGAGGAGTTAGAAAACCCTCTGTCTTGAGGGATGAAGTGTTCTGGCTCTGAGGATGTGGGGGACTCCCTGTCTGAGAACTGGCGGGGGTGCCTCTTTGACCGGGTGAAGGTCTTCATATCTCAGCGCTGGGGGATGCTGACTCTGGGGCAAGACGAGGGTGTGTGTTGGAGGGGATCCAGGTCTGAAGGACTGGAGTGTGAGGACAGATCTCTAAGGCATGATGGGGAGCTCCAGATCTGAAAGGCTGGATATCTTGGCTCTGAGGAGTTGGGGTCCTGTCTTTAGAGCATGAGGTGGTTCTAGCCCTAGAAATTGATTTGGACGGGCTGGGCTCAGTGGCTCACACCTGTAATCCCAGCATTTTGGGAGGCCGAGGTGGGCGGATCACCCAAGATTAGGATTTCGAGAGCAGCCTGGCCAACATGGGAAACTCTGTCTCTACTAAAAATACAGAAGTTAGCTGGGCGTGGTGGCACGGCCTAGTGGTAGTCCCAGCTACTTGGGAGGCTGAGGCCGGAGAATTGCTTGAACTCGGGAGGTGGAGGTTGCGGTGAGCTGATATCACATCGCTGCTCTCTAGCCTGGGCGACCTGAGCAACAGAGCAAAAAAAAAAAAAAAAAAAAAAAGAAAAAAGGAAAGAAAAGAAGTTGACTTGGACAGAGCTTCTTTGGGAGAGGAGGGATCAGCGTGGCGTTGGAAAAAGAGAAGCTCTTTGGAATAGGGTGGGGATGACTGCTTTAGGACTACCCTGTTTTCTGAAGTTAGTTTGGCAAGAAGGCTTTTGTCTTTCAAGCACCACAGGTCCCCCTCAACTTGCCTGTGACTGTGGACTGTCCCCAGGCTGGGATAGCTATGCACTAACCAACCCCTTGAGCAGTCCTTGGGAAAAAACAGTCACATCCCTAATCCTTACCCTCACTCCAGCAGTCACCTCTTAAGAGCCCACCTGTGGATAGGACGTGTGTAAGAAGGGAGTGTGAACTCTTAAGCCAGGACCCTCTTGTCACACCCTATCCTTAACAAGAAAAGAAGAACTGAGACCAGAACTGGGGCTCACCTTCGAGAAGTAGGTTTTCTTTGGCATCCAACATCTGCACACTCTCAGCACCCCCACTGAGCTCTCAGCCACCTTTAAGAACAGAAAGCAGAATCAAGAGTTCTTCCTTGTATATTTATGCTTTCTAGTCTAGGTGGGACCCTTAGTCACTTTGTTTGTCACGTTCAGCCTTAGGCTGAACATGAACTTTTAGGACTTTTAGAAGGGCTGGACTTAGAATCCTAGATTAGCTCTTTAGATTGGCTTTTCTGGCTCTGCTTCTGTCAGTTATGTAATCATTTCATAATTTGTCATCTTTCTCTTAATACCTCCTTTAATTCTTCTAGTCTCAAATGTGGCATATGTAATTGCTCTTCTTTATGTCTGAATATTTAGACTAGGCTTGCTGTGGGAGAGATGGACCCCATCCCATTCTTTCTTGCATGCATTTATTTTCCTTCCTCAGCTGTCAGAATAGGAAATGCAGGTTCTTTTTGGAACAGGGAGCTTTTCCTTTCTTAAGTAATCACCTTTAACTTTAATACTCTTTTCCCCCATGAAAGTCTTCATGCAATTTTATAAACATTCAGAAAGACTGAAAGAATTGTACAGTGAGCACCACATATCCACCACCTACATTCTACAATCAACATTTTGCTTATATTTGTTTTATCACATGTCCATCTAGCAATCCTTCTATCTGTTCATCAATCTCTTATTTTTTTATTTATTTCTAAGTAAGTTACAGATATCAGTACATTGAGTCTAATCACTTCAGCATACATAATTTTTATTAGAATTTGATATTTTATGGTTCTTAGGTAAATTTTTTTTTTATAAAAAGAATGAAAGAGAGAAAGAGGAAGAGATTTTAGAAAAAGAGAGAAAAGGAGAAAGAAAGAAACAGCAAAAGAAAGAAAAAAGAATGAAAGAGAAAGAAAGAGGAAGAGATTTTAGAAAAAGAGAG
>CAUYQU010025453.1:0-13979 GCA_963574635.1 Cheracebus regulus | reverse complement strand
ATGACATCATAATGTATTTTGATGTCATAATACATACAGATTATGACACCATAATATGTTGTCATGTAATAATACATACCGTAGTATGATATATTGTGATGTCATAATATAGACAAAATATGGCAAAAAATATATTTTGGCATCATAATACATACAAATTATGACATCATAATGTATTGTGATGTCATAATACATGCAAATTATGATGTCATAATACATTGTGATGTTATGATACATACTGTAATATAATAAATTGTGATATCATAATATAGACAATTATGGCATCCAATACAAATTATGGGATCAAAATATAATTTGACATAAAAATACATACCAATTATGTCATCATAGTGTATTGTTACGTCAGAATACATACAAGTTATGGCATAATAGTGTATTGTGACGTCAAATTACATACAAGTCATGACATCATAATGTACTGTGACGTCATAATACACACAAATTATGACATGATAATGCATTGTGACGTCATAATACATACAAATGAGGACATCATAATATATTGTGATGTCATAATACATACTGTAATACAATATATTGCTATGTCATAATATAGACAAATTATGGCATCTAATACAAATTATGGCATCAAAATATATTTTGACATCATAATACATATATATAATGACAGCATAGTGTATTGTGACGTCATAATGCATACAAGTTATGACATCATACTATATTGTGATGTCATAATACATACAAATTATGGAATCATAGTGTATTGTGTTGTCATAATGGATGCCGATTATGTCATCATAATGTATTCTGACGTCATTATACATACAGATTATGACATCATAATATATTGTGATGTCATAATACATACTGTAATATGATATGTTGTGATGTCATAATATAGACAAATTATGGCATCTAATACAAATTATGGCATCATAATATATTTTCACATGATAATGCATATAAATTATGATATGATACTGTATTGTCATGTCATAATACATACAAGTCATGACATCATAATGTATTGTGATGTCATAATACATACAAGTTATGAAATCAAAATGTGTTGTGATGTCATAATACATACAGATTATCATACCATAATATGTTGTGATGTCATAATATATACTGTAATATGACATATTGTGATGCCATAATATAGTCAAATTATGGTATCTTATATAAATTGTGGCATCAAAATATATTCTGACATCATAATACATACAAATTGCAACATCGTAATGTATTGTGATGTCATAATGCATACAAATTATGACATCATAATATATTGTGATGTCCTGATACATACTGTAATATAATACATTGTGAAGTGATAATATAGTCAAATTATGGCATCTAATACAAATTATGGCATCAAAATATGTTTTCAAATGATAATACCTACAGATTATGATATGATGCTGTATTCTGATGTCATAATACATACAAGACATGACATCATAATGTATTGTGATGTCATAAAACATACAAGTTATGACATCATAATGTATTGCTATGTCATAATACACACAAATCATGACATCATGATATATTGTAATGTCTTAATACATACTGTAATATAATATATTGTAATGTCATAATATAGACAAATTATGTCATCTAATGCCAATTATGGCATCAATGTATATTCTGACATACTACATACAATCCATGACATCATAGTGTATTGTGACATCATAATACATACAAGTTGTGACATCATAATATATTGTGACATTATAATACATTTGTTATGACATGGTAATGTATTGTGATGTCATTATACATACAAATTATGATATCAAAATATATTGTGATGTCATCAGTCATACTGTAACATGATATATTATGATGTCATAATATAGACAAATTATGGCATCTAATACAAATAATAGCATCACAATTTATTTTGCTATCATAATACATACAAATTATGACATCATGATGTATTTTGAAGTCATAAGACACACAATTTTTGACATCCTAATGTATTGTGACATCATAATACACACAAATTATGAAATCGTAATGTATTGTGACATCATAATACATACAAATTATGACATCATAATGTATTGTGATATCATAATACATACAAATTATGACATCATAATGTCTTGTGATGTCATAATACACCGAAATTATGAAATCATAATGTATTGTGACATCATAAGACGTACAAATTATGACATCGTAATGTATTGTTACGTCACAATACATACAATTTATGACATCGCAATGTATTGTGACATCATCATACATACAAATTATGACATCGTAATGTATTGTGACGTCATAATACATGCAAATTATGACATCGTGATGTATTGTGACGTCATAATACACGCAAATCATGACATAGAAATCATGACATCATAATGTTTTTTGATGTCATAATATATACAAATTATGACATCATAATGTATTGTGATGTCTTGATACATGCAAATCATGACATCGCAACGTAATTTGGTATCATAATACATACAGATCATGACATCGTAATTTATTGTGACATCATAATACACACAAATCATGACATCTTACTGTATCCTGACGTCATAATACATATAAATTTTGACATCGTTATGTATTGTGACATCAATACATACCAATTATGACATTGTAATGTATTGTGACATCATAATACAAATTATGACATCATAATGTATTTTGATGTCATAATACATACAAATTATGACATAATGCTTTTTGATGTCATAATACATACAAATTATGACATTGTAATGTATTGTAATGTCATAATACATAGAAATTATGACATCGTATTGTATTGTGATGTCATTATACATACAAACTATGACATCATAATGTATTGTTACATAATACATTCAAATTATGACATCATAATGTATTGTGACATAATACAAATTATGACATCATAATGTATTGTGACATCATAATATGCACAAATTATGAAATCATAATGTATTGTGACGATATAATACATGCGAATTATGGCATCATAATGTATTGTCATGTCATAACATGATACATACTGTAATGTAATGTAGTGTGATATCATAATATAGACAAATTATCGCATCTAATACAAATTATGCCATAAAAATATATTTTGAAATCATAATACATAGTGTAATATAATAAATTGTGAAGACATAATATAGAAAAATTATGGAATCTAATACAAATCATGGCTACAAAATATATTTTGACATCATAATACATTCAAATTATGACATCATACTGTATTGTGACATCACAATACATTGAAGTCATGACATCAAAATGTATTGTGACATCATAATACATGCAAATCTTGACATCATAATTTATTGCGACATCAGAATACATACAAGTTATGGCAGAATAGTGTTTGGAGATGTCACAATACATATAAGCCATGACATCATCATGTACTGTGGCGTCATAATACATACAAGTTATGACATCATAATGTATTGTGATGTCAGAGTGCATACAAATTATGACATGATAATATATTGTGATGTCATAATACACACTGTAATATAATGTACTGTGATGTCATAATATAGACAAATTATGACATCTAACACAAATTATGGCATCAAAATATATTTTGACATCATAATACATACAATTTATGACATCATAATGTATTTTGATGTCATAATACATACAAATTATGACATATTATATTGAGATGTCATGATACATACTGTAACATAATATATTGTGACGTAATAATATTGACAAATTATGGCATCTAATACAAATTATGGCATCAAAATATATTTAGACATCATAACACATACAAATTATTACATCATAGTGTATTGTGATGTCATAATACATACAAGTTATAACATCATAATGTATTGTGGCATCATAATACATACAAGTTATGACATCATGATGTATTTTGACGTCATAATGCATACAAATTATGACATGATAATATATCGTGATGTCATAATACATACTGTAATATGATATATTGTGATGTCACAATATAGACAAATTATGGCGTCTAATACAAATTATGGCATCAAAATATATTTTTACATCATAATACATACAAATTATGACATAATGTATTGTGATGTCATAAAGCATACCAATTTTGACATCATAATATACTGTTACGTCATAATACATACTGTTATATAATATATTGTGATGTCATAATATACAAAAATTGTGGCATCCAATACAAATTATAGTGTCAAAATATATTTTGACATCAAAATATATACAAATTATGACATCATAATGTATTGTGACGTCTCAATACATACAAATCACTTCATCATAATATATTGTGATGTCATAATACATACTGTAATATAATATTTTGTGATGTCATAATAAAGACAAATTATGGCATCTAATACAAATTATGGCGTCAAAATATATTTTGACAGCATAATACATACAAATTATGACATCATAGTGTATTGTGTCGTCATAATGCATACAAGTTATGACAGGGTAATGCACTGCGACCCTGAGGCCTCATTCAGTTTTGGCACCTGCATTGCCACCCTCTGCCACAGGCTCAACTGCAGCTACGACCTGAACATGGCATGGCAGAAGCGCTGGCCACCCACAGCTGTGCCTGTGGTAACCAGTGGCGGGGGATCCAGGCATCGAGTCTACCTCGAAGGACGACTTCACTGCCTTGGTGGCAGTCAGCCACTCTCCTACCTCCCCAGCGCTCTGCAATCTCCGTCGCTGCCACCCAACCCAGTGAGATGAGCAGTGGTGCCACAGGCTCCAGCCTCCAGCATGCGACAGACGGCTCTTTCTTCTACTGGTACGGAGCAGCTGGGAGGGCAAAGCACAAAAAGTCTAGAATGGGACACAGAATGTTAGACCCTGACTTTGCCATGCTGGCCACAGGATAGCATGGGCCAGTTTCAGTGAGGGCACTCACACCCTCTGTGCAAAGTCGACGGCATCTCTTTCTGGCCCCACCTGTCTAGGGAGCGGTGACTGGAGACACCATGGTGCCAGGGCCCCTGCCACAACCAACGCAGCCTGGAAGAGCACACTCACCCGCTATTTGCCAGGCAGTGCAGATCAATGAGAGCACCAGTCCCACCCACCAACTTTCAACACCTCTGTCTGTGTATCTCGCCCCAAGAGTGCCCCCATCAAACTTCTGCCCCCATCCAAAGGCAGTCCAACCCTGTGTAGCTCTCCCAACACGCTCCCCCATCACTGTCTCAGTGTAGACTCCATAGCGCCTTTAGCACCACCCCTCCTGGCCACCAGCAATGTAGAACCCTACAGTTATCCTAACACATCCTCCATCATCAGCACTGCAGCCCTCGACAGTGCCCGCATCTGCTCCCCAGGTGTGCAATGGGGTTGTGGGTACATGCCTTTGGCAACCCCCAGGCTTCCTGAGACCAGCCCTGTGGCCTGTGGTACATTCTGCCTCACCTGCCCCTAATAGACAACATACAGACACAGTGGTGGACCGTGGATCCAAGGGCCAGACCTTGCTACGATGCCTTAATCAGGCGACGCAGCAGTAGGAGGACTGGAAAATGGAGCCCAGCCCAATCCCAGGGGCTGCAGGGTTCCCAGCGCCCACAATCAGTTCCCTCAACCGGGGTCAAAGAGGAACAGAAAGAGGGTGGGTATCGGCAATCAGCCCCAACCCAGAGGCTGCACAGTGCCCAGCACCCAGACCTGGCGTTCTTGGTGAGGCCAAGGAAGGGTGACTGCAGACCATGCACTGGGTAATTCTCAGGCCTTCTAGGGTCAGCTGCTGCCTTGGGCTCAGCTGGAGCTGCCACCTGCGAGTGGCCATGCAGCAACCACAGTGACAACCACTGACACTCCCCACCTGCTCCACCCCAGTGAGGATTCCAGGGCCAGAAGCATCCGCAGCTTCTCACACAGGCAGTCGGCCCTGCTGCTGCAGGTAAGCAGGGACCAGCCAGGCTGCCTTGAGGATCCAGGGGCTGCACATCACCCAGAGACCGGGACACGTCACTCTGTGCATCGGCCAAGAAAGAGGGGCCCTAGGATGGGAGGGCAGTCCACTGTGTGCCCCTCAGGTCTTCCGGGACAATAACTGCCAACCAAGGCCATGGGATCACCTGGAGACGCCCCTTGCAGATGCTGCAGGTCAGCAGCAGTGGTAAACATGGAGGTGCATGCGTCAGCCAGCAGTACAGAACCAGAATCCAGATGCCACCATGGCCCTAACGGAGGTGGTGAAGCCACAGCTGAAGGGGATCCTAGGGTGGGAAGGGGATATTCTGCAACACTCAGGAGTCACTCAGGTCTGGGACCTGAACTGCCACCCTCTGCCGCAGGCTCAACTGCGGCTGCCGCCTGCATGTGGCACAGCGGAAGCACTGGTAACCCCCAGCTCTGCCTGCGGTAACCAGCGGCAGGAGTCCCAGGCATCGAGTCCCACTCAGAGCCATCCCTGTCCCTGCCCTAGTGGCAGTCAGCCACCCTCCTACCTCTCCTGCGCTCTGCAATCTGCGTCGTAGCCACCCAATGCAGTGAGGCGAGCAGTGGTGCCACAGGCTCCAGCCTCCAGCATGCGGCAGATGGCTCTTACTTCTCCTGGCGTGAAGCAGCTGGGTGGGCAGAGCCAACGAAGCCTAGAGTGGAACACAGAGAGACATAGTTAGACCCCAAGTTTGCCATTCTGGCCACTGGGTGGTGCGGACCAGTTTCAGTGAAGGCACTCACATCCTCCCTCCAAAGTCCACGACATCTCGTTTTGGCCCTCGCTGTCTAGGGAGTGGAGACTGGAGACACCATGTTGCCAGGGCGCCTGCCACAACCAACACAGCCTGGAAGGGCGCGCTCTCCCGCTATTTCCCAGGCAATGCAGATCCCTGGGAGCACCCATTACACCCACCGCCTCCCACTGCCTCAGGCTGTGTATCTCGCCATAAGAGTGCCCCAACCAACCTTCTAAACACCTCCACAGGCAGTGCAACCCTGTGTAGCTCTCCCAACACGCTCCCCCACCTCTGTCTCAGGGTACTCTCCATAGCACTTTACACCACGCATCCTTGCCGCCCACAATATAGCACCGTAGAATGACCCTGACCCATCCTCCACCAGCAACACTGCAGCCCCAGATAGTGCCCCTGAACCACTCCCCAGGTGGGCAATGGGGCCTTGGACTGTGCCTCCAACCAGCTCCCAGATACAGGCAATGATGTCCTGGATATCACACGACCCCACCTACTGGGGGCAATGTAACACCTGATAGAACCCAAACCCACCCATGACAGCTGGGACTATTGCACCCCATAATGCCACCAATGCATCCCCGAGAAGGGCATTGCAGCACCTGAAGGCTCGTGAAACTGACCCCTGACCTAGGGCTGTACATCCCCAGATAATGCCCACAAAATGCCCCACTGCTCCTGGCAGTGCCGCTTGGGACAGGCCCCATCCCACAACCCAGCAATTGGCAGCACCCCTTACTGTGACCCTGAGGCCTTACTCAGGTTTCGGACCTGCACTGCCACCCCCTGCTACAGGCTCAACTGCAGCTGCGACCTGAACATGGCACGGCAGAAGGGCTGGCAACTCACAGCTCTGCCTGCGGTAACCAGTGGCGGGGGACCCAGGCATCGAGTCCATGTCGGAGGCACCACTTCACTGCCCTGGTGGCAGTCAGCCACCCTCGTACCTCCCCGGCGCTCTGCAATCTCCGTTGCTGCCACCCAACCCAGTGAGATGAGCAGTGGTGCCACAGGCTCCAGCCTCCAGCATGAGACAGATGGCTCTTTCTTCTCCTGGCACGGAGCAGCTGGGCGGGCAAAGCCAAAAAAGTCTAGAATGGGACACAGAATTTTAGAACCTGACTTTGCCATGCAGGCCACTGGGTGGCATGGGCGTTTCAGTGAGGGCACTCACACCCCCCATCCAAAGTCCACAGCATCTCTTTCGGGCTGCACCTGTCTAGGGAGTGGAGACTGGAGACACCATGGTGCCAGGACCCTGCCACAACCAACGCAGCCTGGAAGAGCACACTCACCCGCTATTTGCCAGACAGTGCAGATCACTGAGCGCAACAGTCCCACCCACCGCCTTCCAACACCTCAGTCTGTGTATCCCGTGCCAAAAGTGCCCCCATCAAACTTCTATAGCCATCCAAAGGCAGTCCAACCCTGGATAGCTCTCCCAACACGCTCCCCCATCAATGTCTCTGTGTAGACTCCATAGCGCCTTTAGCACCACCCCTCCTGGCCACCAGCAATGTAGCACCCTAGAGTTACCCTAACACATCCTCGACCACCAGCACTGCAGTCCTCGATAGTGCCCGCATCACTCCCCAGGTGTGCAATGGGGTTGGGGGTACGTGACTTTGGTGACCCCCAGGCTGTCTGAGACCAGCCCTGTGGCCTCTGGTACATTCTGCCTCACCTGTCCCTAATAGACAACATGCACACACAGTGGTGGACCATGGATCCAAGGGACAGACCTTGCTACGATGCCTTAATCAGGCAATGCAGCAGTAGGAGGACTGGAAACAGCACCCCAGCCACATCCTAGGGACTGCAGGATTCCCAACGCCCACAACCACTGCCCTCAACCGGGGTCAGAAAGGACCAGAAGAAGGGTGGGTACCAGCACTCAGCCCCACCCCTGAGGCTGCATAGTGCCCAGGGCCCAGACCAGGTGCTCTTGGCAAGGCCAAGGGAGAGGGACTCCAGACCATGCAATGGGTAATTCTCAGGTCAGCCGCTGCCTTGGGCTCAGCTGGAGCTGCCACCTGCAAGTGGCCGTGTAGCAACCACAGTGACAACCACTGACGCTCCCCACCTGCTCCATCCCAGTGAGGATTCCAGGGCCAGAATCGTCCACAGCTTCTCAAACAGGCAGTCAGCCCTGCTGCTGCAGATAAGCAGGGACCAGCCAGGCGGCCTTGAAGATCTAGGGGCTGCACATCACCAATCGACTGTTCCACTTGACTCTGTGGATCAGCCAAGAAAGAGGGGCCTGAGGATGGAACGGCAGTCCCCTGTGTGCCCTTCGGGTCTTCTGGGACAATAACTGCTAACAAAAGCCATGGGATCAGCTGGAGACGCCCCTTGCAGATGCTGCAGGTCAGCAGCAGTGGTAACCATGGAGGTGCACGCGTCAGCCAGCAGCACAGTACCAGGGGCCAGACACCACTGTGGCCCTAACGGAGGTGGTGAAGCCACAGCTGAAGGAGGGCAGTAAATGTTGCTCAGCCCTATTCAAGTGGCCGCACAGTGGAAAGACCCGCAGCCCAGCACTCTGGGAGCCGCCAATCAAGAGCGGATCCTGGGGTGGGAAGGGGATATTCTGCGACACTCAGGCCTCACTCAGGTCTGGGACCTGAACTGCCACCCTCTGCCGCAGGCTCAACTGCGGCTGCCACCTGCACATGGCATGGCGGAAGCACTGGCAACCCCCAGCTCTACCTGCTGTAACCAGTAGCGGGGGTCCCAGGCATCGAGGCCGACTCAGAGGCATCCGTGTCCCTGCCCTGGTGGCAGTCAGCCACCCTCCTACCTCTCCTGCGCTCTGCAATCTGCGTCGTAGCCACCCAACGCAGTGAGGCCTGCCATGGTGCCACAGGCTCCAGCCTCCGGCATGCGGCAGATGGCTCTTACTTCTCCTTGTGTGAAGCAGCTGGGCGGGCAGAACCAACGAAGCCTAGAATGGAACACAGAGGAAGAGTGTTAGACCCCAAGTTTGCCATGCTGGGCACTCGGTGGTGCGGACCAGTTTCAGTGAAGTCACTCACACCCTCCCTCCACAGGCCATGACATATCATTTTAGCCCTCACTGTCTAGGGAGTGGAGACTGGAGACATCATGGTGCCAGGGCGCCTGTCACAACCAATGCAGCCTGGAAGGGCCCACTCACCCGCTATTTCCCAGGCAATGCAGATCCCTGGGAGCACCCATTACACCTACCACCTCACACCTCCTCAGGCTGTGTTTCTCACCCCAAGAGTGCCACCACCAGCCTTCTAAACACCTCCACTGGCAGTGCAACCCTGTGTAGCTCTCCCAACACGCTCCTCCACCTCTGTCTCAGGGTAGTCTCCATAGCACTTTACACCACCCCTCCTCGCCGCCCACAATATAGCACCCTAGATTAACCCTGACTCATCATCCACCAGCAACACTACAGCCCCAGATAGTGCCCCTGACCCGCTCCCCAGGTGGGCAGTGGAGCCTTGGACTGTGCCTCCAACCAGCTCCCAGACACAGGCAATGATGTCCTGGATATCACACGACCCCACCCACTGGGGGCAATGTAACATCTAATAGCACCCGAACCCACCCATCACCGCTGGTACTATTGCACCCCATAATGCCACCAACCCATCCCCGACAAGGGCATTACTGTACCAGAAGGCTCGTGAATCTGACCCCCAACCTAGGGCGGTACATCCCCGGATAATGCCCACAAAAGGCACCACTGTTCCTGGCAGTGCTGCTTGTGACAGGCCCCATCCCACAACCCAGCAATGAGCAGCAAACCCTACAGCGAGCCTGAGGCCTCACTCAGGTTTGGGACCTGCACTGCCACCCGCTGCCACAGGCTCAACTGCAGCCACGACCTGAACATAGCACGGCAGAAGTGCTGGCAACACACAGCTCTGCATGCGGTAACCAGCGGCAGGGGACCCAGGCATCGAGTACGCCTCGGAGGCACCACTTCACTGCCCTGGTGGCAGTCAGCCACTCTCCTACCTCCCCGGTGCTCTGTAATCTCCGTCGCTGCCACCCAACGTAGTGAGGTGAGCCGTGGTGCCACAGGCTCCAGGCTCCAGCATGCGACAGATGGCTCTTTCTTCTCCTGGCACAGAGCAGCTGGGCGGGCAAAGCCAAAAAAGCCTAGAATGGGACACAGAATGTTAGACCCTGACTTTACCACGCTCACCACTGGGTGGCTTGGGAGATTCAGTGAGGGCACTCGCACCCTCCCTCCAAAGTCCATGGCATCGCTTTCTAGCCCCACCTGTCTAGGGAGTGGAGACAGAAGACACCATGGTGTCGGGCCCCTGCCACAACCAACGTAGCCTGAAGAGCACACTCACCCGCTATTTGCCATGCAGTGCACATCGCTGAGAGCACCGGTCCCATCCACTGCCTTCCAACACCTCAGTCTTTGTATCCCGCCCCAAGAGTGCCCCCATCAAACTTCTGCTCCCATCCAAAGGCAGTCCAACCCTGTGTAGCTCTCCCAACACGCTCCCCCATCACTGTCTCAGGGTAGTCTCCATAGCAGTTTACACTAGAATAACCCTGACCAATCCTCCACCAGCAACACTGCAGCCCCAGATTGTGCCCCTGACCCGATCCCCAGGTGGGCGATGGAGCCTTGGACTGTGCCTTCAACCAGCTCCCAGACACAGGCAATGCTGTCCTGAATATCACACGACCCCACTCACTGGGGGCAATGTAACACCTGATAGCACCAGAACCCACCCGTCACTGCTAGAACTATTGCACCCCATAATGCCACCAATCCATCCCCGAAAAGGGTATTGCAGCACCTGAAGTCTCGTGAAACTGACCCCCGACTTAGAGCAGTACATCCCCACATAATGCCCACAAAATGCAAAGTATGTCATCATGATATATTGTGATGTCATAATACATACTGTAATAGGATATATTATGATGTCATAATACAAACAAGTTATTACACCATAATGTATTTTGATGTCATAATACATACAAATTATCACATCATATTATATTATGATGCCATAATAAATACTGTAATATGATATATTGTGCTGTGATAACATAGACAAATTATGGCATCTAATACAAATTATGGCATCAAAATATATTTTGACATCATAATAGATACAAATAATGACATCATAGTGTATTGTGACATCATAATACATACAAGTTATGATATCATAATGTATTCTGATGGCATAATACATACAAATTATGACATCATAATATATTGTGACATCATAATACATACTGCAATATGATATATTGTGATGACATAATATAGACAAATTATGGTATCTAATACAAATTATGGCATCAAAATATATTTTGACATCATAATACGTACAAATGATGACATAATAATATATTGTGATTTCGTAATACATACAAATTATGACATCATAATATACTGTGACTTCATAATACATATTGTAATATGATATATTGTGATGTCATACTATAGACAAATTATGGCATCTAATACAAATTATGGCATCCAAATATATTTTGACATCTTAATACATAGAAATTATGACATCATAGTGTATTCTGACATAATGATACATAGAAATTATGACATCATAATGTACTGTGACATCATAATACATACAAGTTGTGACATGATAATTGTATTGTGACATCATAAAACAAACAAATCATGACATCATAATATATTGTGATGCCATAATACATACTGTAATATAGTATAATGTGATGTCCTAACATAGACAAATTATGGCATCTAATCCAAATTATGGCATCAAAATATATTTTGATATCATAATAAATACAAATTATGACATCACAGTGTATTGTGATGTCATAATACATACAAATTATAACATCATAATATATTGTGAAGTCATGATACATACTGTAATATAAGGTATTGTGATGTCATAATAAAGAAAAATTATGGCGTCCAATAAAAATCATGGCATCAAAATACATTTTGACATAATCCATACAAATCATGACATCATAATGTACTGTGATGTCATAATACTTACAAATAATGACATCATAATATATTGTGATGTCATAATACATACTGTAATATAATATATTGTGATGACATAATATAGATAAATTATGGCATCTAATACAAATTATGGCATAAAAATATATTTTCAAATCATAATATACACAAATGATGACATCATAGTGTATTGTTACATCATAATACATAAAAGCTATGACATCATAATGTACTGGGACATCATAATACATATAAATTATGGCATCAAAACATATTCTGACATCATGATACATACAAATTTTGACATAATAGTGCATTGTGACATCACAATACATACACAATACAATGTGACATCATAATACATACAAGCTATGACATCATAATGTTTGTGACATCATAATACAAACAAGTCATGACATAATAATGTATTGTGATGACATAATACATACAAATAATGACATCATAATATATTGTGATATCAATACATACTGTAATATAATATATTGTGATGTCATAATATAGACAAATTATGGCCTCTAATAGAAATTATGGCATGAAAATATATTTTGACATCATAATACATACAAATTATGACATCATAGTGTATTGTGACATCATAATACATACAAGCCATGACATCATAATGCACTGTGACGTCATAATACATACAAGTTCTGACAGCATATTGTATTGTGATGGCATAATACATACAAGTTATGACATCATAATGTATTGTGACATCATAATACATACAAATCATGACATCGTAATATATTGTGACATCATAATACACACTGTAATGTAGTATATTGTGATGTCATAACATAGACAAATTGTGGCATCTAATACAAATTATGGCATCAAAATATATTTTGACATCATAATACATACAAGTTATGACATCATAGTGTATTGTGATGTCATAATACATACAAATTATGACATCATAATGTATTGTGACATCATAATACATGCAAATTATAACATCATAATATATTGTGATGTCATAATACATACTGTAATATAATATATTGTGATGTCATAATATAGGCAAATTATGGCATCTAATGCAAATTATGGCCTCAAAATACATTTTGACATAATACATACAAATTATGACATCATAACTCATTGTGACGTCATAATACATACAAGCTATGACATCATAATGTATTGTGATGTCATAACACATACAAATTCAGACATCATAATATATTATGATGTCATAATACATACTGTAATAAAATATATTGTGATGTCATAATTAAGACAAATTATGGCACTTAGTACAAATTATGGCATCAAAATATATTTTGATATCA
>CAUYQU010025451.1:0-15456 GCA_963574635.1 Cheracebus regulus | reverse complement strand
TGTCAGGCTGTAAATGTTTTGTTTTGACTCTTAGCTCCTTGAATGACAACTGAGTATTTGTCCTCCCTGGCAAGAGAGAGAGACATGGGTTTTCCCTCTGGGCTGGAAGGCAGATGCCAGATAGGGGTCAGAATGCCAGCTGGCTGGGGCAGCTTACCGCACTGTGGAGGAGGGGCCAGGGGCACAAAGCTGCAGGCACATAGGTGGATGTAGGTGGCCACCAGGGTGCAGGCAGGTTGGAGCTCCTGGGTGCCACAGGAGTCCTGCACACACAGGCTGAGAAGTGGTGCAGGGTCCACTTGAAATCAGGGCCACCCAGTCACTGTCCTTACTCTGGGGAGTGGCATAGAGGAGGGGCCTAGGTAGATCAGGGAAAGGGCTCTCTGTGCCCCATGGGCCAGGCTCACACTCACCACCTGGAAGCAGTTCCCCAAGCTGGAGCAGGGGTCCTGGAAGAAGGTCCGGCAGGCAGGGCTCTGTCCTGGGCAGGCCTGCTGAGTCTTCTCGGTGGCCCTGCAGTCACCATCCACCTGGTGGGACAGACACAAGACTCAGGCATCCCGCTGGACCATGTGGCTCCCCCACATCCAGCAGCCTCAGCAGGAGACTCCCCCAACCCTGGGCCTGCAAGTCCTCTGCAGAGCCAGCAGGCCACCCGCCTCTCCCAGCACTGTGCAGCGAGCAGCCCTCAAGAGCCTCAGCCGGAGGAAGGAAGGGCAGGTGCACCCACTCACCTGCCAGGCTGGGCTGAGCTCCTCCGGCAACGTCGGCTCATTGCCTGCTTCATTGTCATTGCCGCCCAGAAGGCCAGCGGATAAGCCTGTGGGGAGGAGGGAAGCTGAGGAGGTCCTGAGAGCCCATGATCCTCCCCCAGGGGACCTGTATGAGAGACGAGCCTGAGGCACACGGAGGAGAGTAGAATCTCGCCACCTCCACCCTGGACTCCTGGAGCCCAGGGCTCTAGCTCCAAACCTTCATCAGAGGAGGAAGAGAAAGCACAGGGACTGAGGACAGCATGTGTCCCCCCCGTCCCATCCCCATGTCCTCAGCTAGAGTGGCCAGAATCCAGGCCCTTCCTTTGTGTGCCATGGCAGAGGGACCACAGAAGGACCAGCTCCACCCTGGAGCCGTGTATCCCAGGGACGGGGGAAGAAAGCCCTGGGCCTCAGTGTGATCATCTGGACGCAAGGTCAGTAACATGCTGTGATGCTAGAGATGGGGCCAGCAGAGGCTCTGCACCCACAGTCACTGCCTACAGCCCGGGGCCTGTCGCACTGGCAACTGAGAATGTGCATCCCAAAGAGGCTCTTGGCAGTGGGGCCAACCCCGCTGGGGCCCAGACTCATCATGGTGCCAGAGGCCCAGAGGCCGGTGGGCACGTCACAGGAGACGGAGACTGCGTCCTCATTGGCCAGCTCAATCCTGGGGACGTCCCTCCTTGTCATGGCGGGATCCAGCTGGAGGTCTGGACAGCTCTCCCCTGGCAGGGAGGAGTTGTACAGCCTATAGGCCTGTGGGCCAGAGGGGTGGGCAGGAGGGCTGTGGGCACAGCCAGGGGACAAGCTTGACCTCTGCTACAGGCACAGGTCTCCAGGGGAAGCTCGGGCCTCTTCTCCTCACCTGCAGGCTGGGGTAGATGAGGGTCACGTGATTCAGCTCCGCGGTCAAGGCCATAAGCTCCCAGCCTGTCCGACTCAGCATCAGGGACAATGTGTTGTCAGCCAAGTCTTGGGCAGCAGGACGCCGCCACACTGGGCACTGAGGTCCCACACCCGGCCGTCGAAGGTCACCACATGCTGGCCCCAGCCACCAGGGCATGGTCTGGGGAGAAGCAGCCCCAAAGGCAGGGTGAGTGGAGCCAGCTCCACCTCCTGCAGTGGGAGCCCGATGCCTGCTGGGCACTCCTATGCCTAGAGCCCCAGCTTAGCCTGCGCTGAGGCCAGGAGTGCCCCTCCCCTGGTGCAGCAGCCCAGCGATCCCCCACCAGCTTCAGGATGCCATGAGCTGAGGGTCTACGGCCAATTCAGCCCCAGTGAGGAATGGAGTCCTGAGACCTGCTACAAAACTGCTGTGCTAAGCAACAAAGCCTGGCTCAGGCTACGTATTCTATGCTTCTGTTTACATCAGATGTCCAGAGCAGGCACAGCCATGGACACAGCAGGCAGACTGGTAGCTGCAGGGTTTCATTTTAGGATGATAAAAATGTTTTTAAATCAATTGTGGCGAGGCATGCACAACTCTGTGAATAAATTAGAAGCCCCTGAATCGTGCACTTAAAATGCACAGATTGGCTGGACATGGTGGCACTAAGCCATCCCAGCGCTTTGCAGGGCCAAGGCAAGAGGATCACTTGAACCCAGGAGGTCAAGGGTGAAGTAAGCCAAGATCGCACCACCGCACTCCAACCATGACAACAGAGTGAGACCTAGTCTCAAACACACAGATCGTACAAGTCATCCATTTAATCTCAAGGAAGCTACTGGGGGGAAAAAACACTGACTGTTTAAGTGGATGGCCAATGGCTCCCTCAAACCTGAGAGTGGCGGCCTGCAGACTTGCCCTCTTCAGGGTAGGGAAGAGGGCCTGTGGAGGAGCAGGTCTGACCTGTCCAGCTAGTGCGGCCCCTGAGCTGTGCCTTGGGGGTGCTTGTGCCCCTGGCAAGGACGAACCACCTATGGTGCACAGCCAGGCACCTGATGGCCAGGGCCAGCATCCCAAGGGAGGCACTACCAGCCCTGTGGTCGCTGTCAGAACTGAGGGGCACAGAGGAGCCCATGGTCACACACACAGAACTTGAAGACCAGGCTGTTTTCTACAACATCAGCATGCTGCTTAGACATGACTGCACCTACGTTGCTAGGGAGCCCTAGGCCTCCGTGTGAGTCCCACACAGATAAACCACTCCTTGCCAAGCCTGGGTACCGTGGCTCCCCTATGGACATGAGGGGCTCCCTTGTGTATTAAGAACCGTACATGCCCCTTACCCATGTGAGCAAGCCACGTGGTTACCTGCATTTCACAGTGGAGGAAGCCGAGTCCACAGAGGTTAGCAGACTCAGCCACACACAAGCTCCCCAGTAGCCCAGAGCTGGTCATCCCAGCACCTCCCTTGGCTGCAGGTCGCCCCTGACCAGCGAGTCTGAACTCAATTAGCACCCTTCTGGCTGTAACAGGCAGTCTATCTTCTGCTCCAGCAGAGCCCACAGGGAGGGAGCTGGCCTGAAGCCCTAAACCACCCTCTATCCTCCTCTGCTGGGCCAGGCCTTGTATTCTGGACAAAAGCAGGATGTGCAGCCTCAGCCCTAGTCCCATAGGACCTTGGGAAGTCCAGTAAGCTCTGGGCCTGGCACCATGATGCCACGAGCCTCTGCAGGCTTCCCTGTGCCCCCACAGTACCTGCTCCTGCATGGCCCTGCTGCTATGCCCACGGAGCAGGGGTGCCCAGGGAGGAGGGCGGCACAGCCCGGGCAGGACTCACACTCCCAGGGACCCTGCGGCAGGCGGCGTCTGAGCCGGTAGGACTTGGCAGCATGTTGGCCCTGGACAGCTCTCGGAGCGGCCGCAGCAGCTTCTCCTCCACCAGGTAGCTGGTCACCCGGGCCACATCCAGGGGCTCATCTCCCCCAGGCAGCAGCAGCATCACCACCACTGAGTAGCTCCTAGAGGGAACACACAGGACAGGTTGCTGTGCCTGGCTGAGCCTTGCTTCCTTTGGCTGCAGAGGGAGAGCTCACAGGTCCAAAGGAAGAGCTCTGCCATGGAGAGCCTGGGGGTGCCTCTCAGGGAGGGGCTGGCCTTGTTCTAGGAAATCCCATAATGAGGCGGAGGAGGACAGAGGCCGGCATGACAGTGGAGGTGGGGGTGAGGCCAGGACAGAAACAAGCTGCTCCATTTTGAGGACACAGGTGTCAGATGTCATGCCTGACCTGCCCCCGGGTCTTGGGCAGCATGGGGCCTGTGTGTGGGGATGCCGAGGACAGGAGCTGGAAGGTCTAGGAAATTGTTTTGTTTTTTTTGAGACAGAATCTCATTCTGTCGCTCAGTGGAGTATGGTGGTACGATCTCGACTGGGAGGTCCCAAGGCTGGGCCGTGGGAGTGGGGGCTCTGGCCTCTGCTCTGACCTAGGAAGGACGTGATCACCCTTTCACTTCAAAGGCCCCTTTGTTCCCTGTGTTGAGAACACAGGGGTGGTGGATAGAAGTGGGGCACCCAGTCTAGAGCAGGGGCCTGGGGACCCAGTATCCTTTTCCCTCCCAGGCACGAGGCTCACCAGGAACCGGGCTCCAGGCAGGGAGGCAGCCCCCTTCTTCCACACTGCTGGCCTTGCAGAGTGTCTGGACTCCAGCTCTGCCTCTAACTAGGATTCCTCTGCATCGGCTCTGTGTGCCTCAGTTTCCCCAGCTGTAGACTAGGGACTAAACCTGCATCATGGGGAAAAGGCTCCCTGTAATACAAGTTCCTGCTCCTGCCGCCTTGCGGTCAGGGCGGGGCTTTGGCTTGGCTGAAGAATAACCTGCCTGGTGATTCACCTACCTGGTGAGTGGGATCTAGTGGGGGTGACAAAAACTGGATTCAACTGGCAGGGAGGGCGTTGAGGCTGTTTCCTGCCTCCAGCTGCAGGGCCTCTGGGCTCCCAGAAGGTAAGTGAGGCCACCTGCCCCTGCACCCCCTCCACCGGCCCATCAACAGCAGAGTGTGCAATGTTCTTCTTTCCACTCTGCCCCTACGTGAGCGGAGATCTCCCTGATCATTCAGATCTCACAGGCCTTGACCCTACTCTACATATTGAGAAAGTTCCAGTCCTCCCCTCCACTGCAGAAATTTCCTAGACATGTTGGTCGGGCATAGTGGCTCACACCTGTAATCCCAGCACTTTGGGAGGTCAAGGTGGGCAGATCGCTTGAGGTTGGGAGTTTGAGACCAGCCTGGCCAACACGGTGAAACCCTGACTCCACTAAAAATACAAAAATTAGCCGAGCATGGCAGTGAATGCCTGCAGTTCCAGCTACTCAGAAGGCCGAGACAGGAGAATCACTTAAACCCAGGAGGCAGAGGTCTCAGTGAGTTGAGATCGTACCACTATACTCCAGCCTGAGTGACAGAATGAGATTCTGTCTCAAAAAACAAAACAATTTCCTAGACCTTCCAGCTCCTGTCCTCGGAATCCCCACACACAGGCCCCACGCTGCCCAAGACCCAGGGGGCAGGTCAGGCGTGACATCAGACACCTGTGTCCTCAAAATGGGGCAGCTTGTTTCTGTCCTGGCCTCACCCCCACCTCCACTGTTATGCCGGCCTCTGTCCTCCTCCACCTCATTATGGGATTTCCTAGAACAAGGCCAGCCCCTCCCCGAGAGGCACCCCCAGGCTCTCCACGGCAGAGCTCTTCCTGCGGACCTGTGAGCCATACGTGAGGTGGCATACATTAGGTGGCAAATGTTAGAGAAGGAGCATTGGTAAGATGGTGGGTGGGGGGATTCTATGGTGTGGCCATGGCAGGCTTTGAGGAGAAGGTACAGTTCGAGCCATGGGGCCAGCGTGGGAAGAGAGCTCCAGGCGAGGGCACCACTGCACAGAGGCCTGCGAGAGGGAGGTACCTGGCCTGTCTGTTTTTGAGATGGAGTCTCGTTCTCTGTCACCCAGGCTGGAGTGCTGTGGTGTGATCTCAGCTCACTGCAACCTCTGCCTCTCAAATTCAAGTGATTCTCCTCCCTCAGCCTCCCAAGTAGCTGGGATTACAGGCATGTGTCACCATACCCAGCTAATTTTTGGATTTTTAGTAGAGATGGGGTTTCACCATATTAGCCAGGCTGGTCTCAGATTCCTGAGCTCCAGAGACTCGGCCTTCCAAAGTGCTGGGATTATGGGCATGAGCCACCTTGCCTGGCCTGTTTGAATATCAAGCTGTCGGGCTGAAGCAGAACGTAAGGGAGGATGGATGCAATTGGGAGGGACTGGGAGGTCGCATAGTGCCGAGACAGCCAAGTGCATCCCGTGAGAAGGTGCTGGCCCTGGCTTCCCCTGGACTCCGCCCCAGCGCCCTTTCCTGCGCCGACACTTCTGCCTCTCCTCGCTGTAGTCAGTCACAGCCGCGAACAGCACAGTGTGCTGAGTCCTGCAGCACTCCTCCCAGTTCACTGCCCGAATGGACTCTGGCACAGCAGAGAGGATGCAGAGGTGACATTCAGCAGCCAGTCAGAGGGACGCCCACCCTGGCACTGGGCAGGGTCTTGGGGGCTCTGTGCTGGGCTGGGCATTAGCCCCGGATGGCAGAGAGGCCAGAAGTTCCTAGTCCTGCCAGGAGAGCGGTTGGGGCAGCAGCTGTGAGCGTTTAACGACCACACGGCCACAGAGAGCTCATCGTGGAACCAGAAAGAGACTCTGTGGCAGTGAGCTTCACAGAAACAAGGCTGTACACTCAAAAGAAAGCAGGCGGAAGAAACCTAGGCAGCAGGCATAAGGGATATTAGCTTGGAGGTCCTGTAAGAATAAGATAGCAGACCATGAAAAAACGAAGGTTGGGCCAGGCACGGTGGCTCACACCTGTAATCCCAGCACTTTGGGAGGCTAAGGCGGGCAGATCACGAGGTCAAGAGATCAAGACCACCCTGGCCAGCATGGTGAAAACCCATCTCTACTAAAAATAGAAAAATTAGCTGGGTGTGGTGGTGCGTGCCTATAGTCCCAGCTACTTGGGAGGCTGAGACAGGGAAATCGCTTGAACCTGGGAGGCAGAGGTTGCAGTGAGCCAAATTCATGCCACAGCACTCCAGCTTGGGCAAGCAAGTGAGACTCCATCTCAAAAAAAAAAAAAAAAAGAAAAAAAACAACCCAAGGCTGTAGGCCTGTAAGAAATAAGGCTGGGGTCTAAACACAGCTGGGCTGCAGGCCCGCGGGAAGCAAGGCCACCGTTCTGATTGACAGTGCCAAAGGCCAAGGTGAGAGCTCAGGGCCCCAGGCTGGGCGTGGATTTCGGTGCAGGGTTGAGCCCTCCCTCCCCCACTCACATTCCAGCTCCTTCCACAGCTCCTCCAGCCCCACCTGCAGCCGGTCCAGGTAAAGAGGCAGGTGCTCGGTCAGTGCCTGCCTGGCCTGACTCTGGCCCCACAAGGTGGCTACCGCCCGACCACTTGCCTGCACAGCCTCCAGCCTGGGACAGCTGCAGGAGGCCTGCCACACCATCCAGGGTGCCTGCCGGCTATACCTGGGCAGGGAAACCAAGGCAGAATCAGGGTGAGGTCCAGGGTAGAGAGCCCCAGACCCTCCTGCCCAGGGTGGGATGCGTGGTGAGTGGGGGCTACAAGCCAGGCCAGAGGGGGAGCTCTTCACCCAACCCTTTCCCCCTGTGCTACCCACCAGGTGCTGGAACCTTCTCACAGAGGCGCCCAAGCCTTGAACCTTCTCTTCCAGCCGTGCTTGCACCTGGGAGGCAGCTGTGGCAGTCCCGGACTGTGAGGACGGGGAAGAGGCTGGGACTCCCTCGGGGCCACGCAGGAATGAAATAGACAAACGGTCTCGGTGGCAGCGGCAGGTGCGGGCCTCACCCTGGAGCTGTGTGCTCTGGTTTTTGGGCACAGAGGGACCTCAAGGGCTCGGGGCTCCTGGCACTGTGTTCTCTGCCCAGGCAGAGAACAGTAACCCCTTCCCTGTGTCCCAGCCCAGGCCCATTCACCTCCACATGGCCCAGCAGGTGCCCTGGCAGCCCTGCACAGCCGCAGGAGGCCGTGGTTGGCAGCCTGCAGGGTCAGGCGTCCCAGGGGCTGGAAGGGCTGCCTGCCATCCTGGAACAGGACCTCTGCCTCTGCTGTCTGCCCGTGGGCACACGCCCACAGCACCACACTCTCTTCTCTGCCCCCTGGAGCCAGAAGGGGACCTGCTGGTGCACCCATGATGTTCCCAGCTGCCCACTCCTCCTCCACTTTCCATAGCTCCCCACTGCCCCAGGCCAAGCATCAAAGCCCTAGGACTTGAGAACCTGGAGCTGCGCCACCTCAGTCAACCTGCTGAGCCACCTGAGCCCCCTCTTCTGTACCTTCCCAGCAGCCTCACCTGACATGGCCATCAGTGAGGGATGCCATGCAGTCCCGACAGGGTTTCCTGAGCCTTTTTTTTGAGACAGGGTCTCACAGCCACCGAGGCAGGAGTGCAGGGGCACCATCACAGCCTCCTCCCAGCAGCTGGGACACAGGAGTGCACCGACCCACCAGGCTTTTTTTTTTTTAAGTAGAGACGGGGGTCTCATTATGTTGCCCAGGCTGGTCTCGAACTCCTGGATCGCTGAGCTCAAGTGATCCTCCTGTCTCGGCCTCCCTAAGTGCTGGGATTACAGGTGTGAGCCCCTGCGCCCAGCCCTGACTTCTGAGATCTTAATGCCCAGGCCCCTCTCCTTTCTTGAGCCAATGGGGGTCATGACCCAGCGAGCTGAGCTGGGACCCAGCCACCACTCACCCTCCTCATGGACCACAGAGGCCTGGAGACAGCTTGGGGCCCTGGACACAGCCTCACCTTCTCCTCCCCGTTGTAGGGGAGCCTGGCCCAGGCCCTGCCCCTGGTCTCTCTGTCCCCTGCCAGCCCCAGCCTCAGGAAGGGCTGGCTGGGGAGGCTGCGGTCAGACCTGTAGGAAACCAAGGGAAGGCACGATAGCCATGCCCGATCTCCAGGGCACTGGGTTCCCCACGCCACATCCCTCCCCAAGGCTCCCAGTGCCCCATGACAGAAAGCGCCTATGAAAATCCTCAGCCGGGCACAGTGGCTCACTCCTCTAATCCCAGCACTTTAGAAGGCCAAGGTGAGCAGATCACTTGAGCCCAGGAGTTTGAGACCAGCCTAGGCAACATGGCAAAATCCTGTCACTACCAAAAATACAAAAATGAGCCAGTCTCATAACAAATAGATTTTAAATTAAAAAAAAAATCCATCTAGGCCAGGCACGGTGGCTCATGCCTGTAATCCCAGCACTTTGGGAGGCCGAGGCAGGTAAATCACAAGGTCAGGAGTTCAAGACCAGCCTGACCAACGTGGTGAAACCCCATCTCTACTAAAAATACAAAAATTAGCCGGGCATGGTGGTGCTCACCTATAATCCCAGCTACTCAGGAGGCCGAGGCAGGGGAATCGCTTGAACCCAGGAGGCAGAGGTCACAGTGAGCTGAGATGGTGCCACTGCTCTCCAGCCTGGGCAACAGAGCAAGACACTTTGTCTCAGGTAAAACACACACACACACGCACGCACGCACACGTCTCAGACGTTGTTCCCTGTACTTAGAAGAGAAGCCGGGCTCTGGCATGGCCTGTGGCCTGCTTCGTCTTCCCAGCCTCACCTCCCTTGCTCCCTCCCTAAGGGCTGCCCCGTGTTCCTCAAGACAAAGTCCTGCCTCAGGCCCCTTCCCTCCGTAGGGCTCACCCTCGCCAGTGAGCCCCTTTTCTAACACCCTGCCCCCTCTCCCTGCTTCCTCCCTGCACAGCATTCCCCACACCCTGACCACAATCCAAGCAGCTCTAGTTTGCTGTATCTTCCCGGACCCGCTGGAATGCACCAGCCAGGAGGCCGGCACCCGGGCTGTCTCTTTCACTACCCAGTCCCTGCACCTAGAGCACAGCCTGGCATAGGTGAAACATACACGTTTTCTCAATGAACACAGGAATAGACAAGGTGTGGGAAACTATGGTTCAGGGCCGAATCGGGCTCACTGCCCACTCTTGTAAATACTTTTACTGGAATACAGCCATACACATTCACTTACATGTCATCTATAGGTGCTTTCACAAGACAGTGGTAGAGTTGGTAGTTGACACAGAGACTGGATGGTTCATAAAGCCTAAAATATTTACTATCTGTCCCTTTACAGAAAAGTGTGCGTCCCTGGGGTGGGTGGATGGGTGGATGGATAATGGATGGAGGATGGATGGATGATGGATGGATGGATGAATGGTGGATAGATGGATGGTGGAGGGATGGAGGGATGCAAGAGAGTGAGGGTGGGAGGGCAGAAATAAGGGGATGGATGAAAGATGGGAAGGAGGATGGAAGGATGGGTGAATGAATGGATAGATGGGTGGGTGTATAGAAGAACCAATCAACCAGCTACCAACCCTAGGAGGAGAAAGGGGTTGAGGAGAAGCAGTCCCCAACACCTCTCTTCTGAGGCAATCATGACAACAGCAACTTGAACTTCTGCACCAGGCACCAAGGCTGAGCACTTCTGCATCACATCCCTCTTAACTCTCACCATCACCTACATCCTGGAACCTGCTGCCACTCCCATTCCTCAGATGAAACACTGGAGGCTCAGAGAGGAGATGCGCCCTGCCCAGTCACCCAGCAGGCAAAGGGCAGAGCCACTGTGCTGGCGCCTGGCTGCCTGGCTCACACCCCTGCATTCTGTGGGCACCACCCTCCCCGCTGCCCCCTCACCATGGGTCCCTGATCCTCCAGCTGCCCCTTTCCCCAGGGCAGACTCACCCTGGGCAGGTCACAGAGCCCCAGGTGGACGGAGTGCCGCAGCCAGTGTGCATAGTCAGTCTGTACTTCTCCCCGGAAGCTCTGCCGGGCACAAGAGTCCCCAAGGACGTGCTCCAGCGTGGCCTCCACGATGATCTTGTCTGGCTGAGATGGCCGATGCCTCTGGAATGAGAGGGCCCATGTGTCAGGGGCTCATCACATAAGAGAATGCCCATGGCCAGCTGCAGGTGGGGACCCTCACTTAGCAAGAGCATGTGCCAGGAATCCACCATCAGAGCCCTCATCAGCCTCAGCGCCCCCTTACACTCTGGGGCAGGATTTTTTTTTTTGGAGGCAGAGTCTTGTTCTGTAGCCCAGGCTGGAGTGCAGTGGCATGATCTCGGCTCACTGCAACCTTACCTCCCAGGGTCAAGTGATTCTCCCACCTCAGCCTCCCAGATAGCTGGGACTACAGGTGCAAATCACCACACCCAGCTAATTTTTTTATATTCTTAGTAGAGACAGGGTTTTGTCATGTTGGCTAGGCTGGTCTTGAACTACTGACTTCAGGCAATTCCCCTGCCTCAGCCTCCCAAAGTTTTGGGATTACAGGCGTGAGCCACTGTGCCCTTCCCATGGCAGGATTTCTGCTGTGAGTACTTAGGGGGCTGGGCCTAAGATCTCCAGGAACCCAGGTGGGAGGCCCAGAGGAGGAAGGGGGCTTTCTCCATGGGCGGGTTCCTGCCCCAGGCTCTGAGAGCAGTGCTCGGCCCCACAAGGAGCCTGTCAGGCAGTGACACTGGAGGAGCCCTGGTCTCTGATGCCTCCGGGCACCTGAGCTCCCGATCCCCCCCACCCCTCCCGAGAAGCCCCTAGCACCCGCCTCCTTCCCCACCTGTTCCCAGCATCTCAGGCTGGAAACACATGCTTTTCACCACATCCCAGGTAGGAAGGCAGTATTGTGCCCATTCCACAGGTGAGAAAACCAAGGCACACACACAGAAGTGAGTTGCCCAGGATCTCGCAAGCACTGGAACCCAAGACCACATGGTCTCAGAGCGGGGCACTCCTGGAGCAGGTGGAGCCACCTGGAGGTTCCCTGCCCGGAAGCTGCTCCCCAGGCCTCACCTCGTATGTCAAGTTCTGCCGCATGCGCTGCTGGTCCCAGGACAGGTCGAGCCGTTCAGTGAACACGTCTAGGGTCTGTGTTACGGCCCCGCAGGCCCAGAGGGTGTCCAGGCCCCAGGTTTCCTGGAGCTGATAGGGAAGAGAATAGGGTACATGACTTGAAGGGGGCCAGCCGAGAAGCCTGGAACAAAGGAGAGCCCCACACTGGGCACTGTGGCCAGGCCCCGCATACCTGCCCGGGGAAGGCAGCCAGGCAGCTGTCCCAGGCGGTGCTGTGTGCTGAGAACCTGTCGGCCCAGGCGAGCTGCAGGGTCACAGGCTGTCCTCTGTTCCGGGTGAGCTGCACTGGCGTTGAGATGGGAGGGCAGTGGTGGTAAGGGGGAGATGTGGGGGAGAGGACAGCCTAACGGCACCCCGACACCCCATGTCTGTTGGGAAATGAGAGGCTAGGGAAGATGGAGAAGCTGGTGCCCTGCCCCCAGTATCTCTGTAGAGGAATTAGGATTGGGGGGTGGAGAGATTGCCCTGTGCCCCTCTCTGGAAGAGCCCAGAGCCATTCCCAGGCTGGAGACTGAAAGTATCTGGATAAAAACCCACCCCATCCCAAACACCCAGTATCAGCATCTCCAAAAGCAGAAAGCGGCCTCCGGGGCCAGCAGGATCTGTCCCTGCCCATCTGGCCTCATCTCCCTGTCACTCGCCCCCGCCAAGCACTCTGCCCCTGTCTTATTCCCCTTCCGGCCCTCCCCAAAGCACCAGGCTCCTTCCCACCACCAGCTCCCCCACCCACCTGCCCGGTCACTCTCCATCTCATATCCTCTTTACTTTTTTTTTTTTTTTTTTTTCCTGAGATGGAGCCTCGCTCTGCGGCCCAGGCTGGAGTGCAATGGTATGATCTTGGCTCACTGCAACCTCTGCCTCCCAGACGCAAGCAATTCTCCTGCCTCAGCCTCCCGAGTAGCTGAGATTACCGGTGTGCACCACCATGCCTGGCTAATTTTTTGTATTTTTAGTAGAGATGGGGTTTTGCCATGTTGGCTAGGCTGGTCTCAAACTCCTGACCTCAAGTGATCTGCCTGCCTCGACCTCCCAAAGTGTTGGGATTATAGGCGTGAGCCACTGTGCCCAGCCAGGGATGATTTCTTGAGTGACTGGGTCGCTGCTGCCTGCATCCCTCACACACTCACCCTGCAGGCTGAGGTTCCTGAAGGGCTTGGGGAGAGGCGCAGAGAGGCTCCCAGTGAGGGTCAACTCCTAGCCATCCCACAGCACCACCTGGCACAGGACACAGGTCCCATCAGCTCGCTTGTATGTGATCTGCAGGACCAGCTTCCTGGGAAGGGCAGGAGCTGGAAGAGAATGATGGCATCACAGGGGAACCTGACCCACGCTTCCGCCTGGGATGGGAAAGAAGAGAAGCTTGCAGAGGAGGAGAAAGGGAATGTTTGTGGATCATTTATAGTTTCCTGCATGGTGACATATGTCAGGGAATCAAAATGCCAAACGCTTCCTAAGGATGAACAGATAACATAAAGGAGGGAAGTGGTGAGGGGACTATGGCCAACTGGAGACAGCACAGAACAGCCACCTCTCAACTCCGTGACCAAGCTGTGTGGCTCTGGGCAAGTTTCTCAACCTCTCTGAGCCTCACTTTCCTAGACAATGGAGGCAAGAAAGTGTCAACCTCTGCAAGATAATATGAATGGGGTGCTCAGCCCAGGGCTAGACCGTGGAGAGGAGCTTGTAGGAGCCACGCAGTTGGTATTGAGAGTTCTCATCATGTACTGAGCATGTATTATGCTCCCAAGCCAGTGCTGAGCGCCTGCATACAAAGATAGCCAAGACCTGATCCTCGCCCTTACGGAGCTTCCAAGCTTGCGAGGAGATAGTCACAGGACAGAAAATGATGGGACAAGGATGGTTGCAAGAGGCATTCAAGGGAGAAAGGAACGCAGAGAAGCAAGCTTGGGGAGGAGTCAGGGAAGAGTGTTCCAGGCAGATGGAACAGCCTGTGCAAAGGCTCAGAGTGGGTTGCTGTCTCTGCTGGTAGGTACCATCGTCCAAGGGTCACTTGAGGGCACTGCAGGGGGGACTGCTGGGGTGGGGTCAGAAGTTTGCTTTTTTTTTTTTTTTTGTTACAGTGTCTTTCTTTGTTGCCCAGTCTGGAGTGCATGGGTGCAATCACTGCTCACTGCGACCTCTGCCTCCCAGGCTCAAGTGATTCTCCTCCCTCTGCCTACTGAGTAGCTGGGACTACAGGCACATGCCACCATGCCTGGCTAACTTTTTGTATTTTAGTAGAGATGGGCTTTCACCATGTTGGCCAGGCTGGTTTTGATCTCCTGACCTTGTGATCCACCCGCCTTGGCCTCCCAAAGTGCTGGGATTACAGGCGTGAGCCACCACGTCTTGCCGTCCCTTAGATTTTCAAATGGCTGGCGCTTATCATCCATGGCTAGCTCAAGTGCCAACTCCTCAATGGAGCCTTCCCTGGCCACCTAATCTAAATATGCTCGCTGTTCACTCTCCGTCACTTCAGTGTATCTTCTCCATATCATACTACTCTCTGGCATATTTGTGTGATTTGGGGTAATCTCCCCCACTAGAGTGCACATTTGATGAAAGCAATGATTGATCAGTTCCATTTTAGGTCATACCCCAGCTTCTAAAATAGTGCCTGGCACCTAGTACTCAATAAATCATGCAAAAGGAAGAAGGGATGGATATAGACACCAGCTGAGAATCTACTCCAGCAAATTTTGTCTATTTCACAGCCTTGCGTGCCCTTCCTCCCAGGAACCAGGACATTAGGACAATTTCTGTTTCCTCAAAGGGCTGTCCCAGGAGCCCCCACCCCCACCCCAGCATGCCCTGGGCCTGGGCTGTCCTCCACATACCTGTAGGAAAGTCTGTTCCAGCTTCATGAAGTTGGTGAGACTGGCCGTAGAAGCTACTAGCCGGGTGCTGATGTGAAAACAATGCTCCTCCATGCCCAATGCAAACGTGCTCTGAACCTCACCCTTGGAGTAGTGTAGCTGGGTCAGGAAAAAACAAAAAACAAGATAGATCTGTTCATCAGGGCTCTGATCGAACATTTAAGCGGATGCTGGCTCTAAGCCGTGAGCTCTGCCTCCTGAAGCCCCAGGCCCAAGAGACCCACAGCTTCCTGGGCTGGAGGAACTTTGATGAAGCAAGGGTTTGGATCTTCAGTTTAGGCCATCAAATGTGGCCATGGCAACTATCTTCTCAGGCCTTCCCTGCTATAACACTGACTTGAAAATATCTACCAGCCTGGTGCCAGCAGGCAAGAATTCTAGTTGCAGTACTGTTGCAGACAGCAGGGGGCAGTCTAGCAGAAAGGACAATACTTGGGTATGTGTCGGCATCAAACACACAGAACTCCCAAGTGTGGATCCACCACGGAGAGGTGAGTGATCTCCAGCTAGTTCCTTAACCCCCGAGCCTCAGCCTTCTAATCCAAAACATAGGGATAAGGACCTCTATTTTATTATGGGTTGCTGTGAAAATTTTATGAAATAATGTGCTAACTTCCAGGTTGGCTGAACAGCAGAATCACTGGGGGAAACTTAGTAAAAATATACATTCTGGGCTCCCACTTAAAATCTACAAAAAAGGAGCCTCTGGGAAGAACTGGTACTTTTTTTTTTTTTTTTTTTTTTAGACAGAGTCTCGCTCTGTAACCCAGGCTGGAGTGCAATGGCAGGATATTGGCTCACTGCAGCCACCACCTTCTGGGTTCAACCAATTCTCTGCCTCAGCCTCCCAAGTAGATGGGATTACAGGCACTCGCCACCATGCCCAGCTAATTTTTGTATTATTAGTAGAGATAGGATCTTACCATCTTGGCCAGGCTGGTCGTGAACTC
>CAUYQU010025450.1:0-74068 GCA_963574635.1 Cheracebus regulus | reverse complement strand
GGAGGGGCGGGGAGCGGAGGGGAGGGGAGGCGCGCGGCGGGGAGGGGCGCGGAGGGGGGGGGAGGGTCGGAGACGGGCCCCGGCGCGCCCGGGGGAGCGGGAGGCGCGGTGGGGGGCGGGGCGGGGGGGGGGGGGGGGTGGGGGGGGGTGGGGTGGGGAGGGGAAGAGAAAAAGCAAGCCAAGCCAGGAGCCTTGTATCACAATGAAAGCATCTGTGAGGGAGTGAGTCTGAAGTTGAAGAACTGGTTTAGTGAGAAGGAGGGTGTGGGAGAGGTGGAGAGGCCCTTGGGTGAGAGATTTTATTTGTCATGGTCTAGATGCTCCAGATCAGAGAGGTGAATTTCACAAATGAAGCATTGAGGGTTTTTTTTTTTTTTCTGAGATGGAGTTTCACTCCTGTTGCCGAGGTGGAGTGCAATGGCATGATCTTGGCTCACCTCAACCTCTGCCTCCAAGGTTCAAGCGATTCTCTTGCCTTAGCCTCCCGAGTAGCTGGGATTACAGGTATGAGCCACCACACCTGGATAGTTTTGTATTTTCTTTTCTTTTCATTTTTTTTTTTTTAAGTAGAGATGGGGTTTCTCCATGTTGATCAGGCTGAGAACTCCCGACCTCAGGTGATCCACCCACATCAGCCTCCCACAGTGCTAGGATTACAGGCGTGAGCTACCATGCCCAGCCAGTACTGAGGTTTTAAGATGAAAAGTCAGCACATCAATACATACTATGTATTGCCTTGGAATGTTTACTCTTCTGAGGTGTGCTCCAAAAAGCACCCCCAGCATCTTAGGCTCTGGCTGAGTACTGCTCACCTGTGACCATCTCTAAGTCGGAATCCACATGGTTCCACCATCATCTTATCTGAATGCTGTTACTAAAAATGATATCCTTTTGCTGATGTCCAAACCGGGGCTTCATCTGGATGGGGTCCTAGCTCTGGCACAGGCCAATGGCAGGAGAGTTCAAGGACGAGCACACCTGGCCGGCCGAGGGGAGACTGCAGTCCAGTCCTCTTCAAGTGCAGGGCTTGGCCAAGGCTGCTCTCTTGGCACCTGTCCTGTTGATCCTGGGACAGAGCCCACAGCCTGGGATAGCCCTGTGGGAGGGAGAAGTTGAGTCACTTTGCATCACATTCATGTCACTGCAAATGCTGAGTCACACTGGATGCACAGTGAGAGGATACTGTGGCTGCCTACTGGGAATGTCTGAACTGGGCAGCCCTTTGCCATTGACAGGGAAGAGTGGGTGTGATGCATTCTCTCCAGTCCTGTGCCTTAGTCACCAAGGTCCCTAGATTATGCGTGTCATGCCAGGGAGGCGTGTAAAGGGCCGGGAAAGGTGGCAGGTTGGGAGTGGGGGAGAGAGAAGGGCAGGAGCAGGCTTATGTATGTTTCAGATCTTAGCTGTCCTTAGCAAAGAGAACTTCAGCTTTTCCATGCCCTTTGTATTCTTTAATTTTTCAGTCTTCTCTTAAGATGACTTTGTAGTTAATCAGGCTTGAATCTTCACAGTCTCTCATTGTTAGAGGATAAAGTTTCAACTCTTAGCCTGGCATTTAAGGGCCTACAATTTGGGGGCCCAACTGTCAGGTCCTGGGAACAGCCATGGCCCTGGAGAGGAGGCCTCTCAAGGCTGTCACAGTTTGGTTCTTCGTTCTCAGGACAATCATCCACTGCTCTCCTGGGTGGCCACCTCTTTCAGCCCCTCAGCCCTCTCCCTCCCTCCTCTTCCCAAGTCCCAGGCTCAAAGTGCAGCTCACACTCCTCCTTTCCCTGAGCTTTTTCAGACAGCCACCCCACAGTGGCCTCTATCCATTCTCAAAGGCTTTGGTGGCACTTCATGGCAAAGCAAGGGGAGAAAATTGAGACGATGAGACTTACAGATCTGAGCTCAAATTCCAGATCCTTCTCTGACTTGCAGTGTGATCTTGGGCAAGACTCAAAATCTCTTTGCTCTTAGATTTCTTCTTCTGCTACAAATGATCACAGGTTCATGAGGGAAATGGAACTCATTGTCTGAGTGCTGGGTACACGATAGGGACTCAATCAATGCTGGACCCGTCTCTTTCACTCTCAATGCTTCTTACTTTTTTTTTATCACTCCTTTAGCATCCATTATATCTATATATGTTTATATGAATGTAAAGTTATTTTATTATGTGTGTATACTGATTCCCTAATTGAACTGATTGTGTCTTTTCATTCATTTTTTGAAAGAATTTTTTATGGAGAGTCTGTTATGTTCCACATCTTGTGCCAGACAGTAGGGAGTCGAAGGGGAAAAGATACTGTCCCCACAGGAAGCCTGGTCTTAGACTTCTTTGTAAAGTCACCATAAATATTCTTTAGAGACAGGCAGAGTGGTAATAAACAAAATATTTTCCACATGGTGATAAGTATAATAGATGCCAAATAAATATTTGTTGAGCTCTTAGCTTTGGAGTTTTAGATGAAAAGTGTGAAATGCCTTCATGATATTATTTTATTTCTGAGCTTAACATATTTCGGTTGTGACCAAATTATAAAGTCTGAACCTTCAAAACTGAAATGCTGGGAAATGATTGCTCATTACCTAGAAGGATTTGTCAAGGGCTTTCTTGAAAAGCCATCAGCCCCAGAGGGCTCCATGTGCGTGCGCATGTGCCTGCATGTGCGTGCATGTGCACGTCCTGAGGGCTACCGAGAGAAGAAAGGGTGGCAACGAAGTCTCCAACAACTCCCTCAAGGGAAAAGTCAACCACTCCCTCAAGGGAAACAGATCGACTGCAACTCAGAGATTCTAAGGTATGTCAATGAAGAGATATGATTCAATCTACAAAACTTTGAATTATATGCAAAACGTGAGTCACAGATCTCACACCTCAAGTCAGGGTTATCTTCCCATACTCCAGCCTGGTTGTGTAAGTGGGGCTTACACTGTCCCAGGGTAGAACTGCTCCCATAGTGAGTATAGGAACCATTCAACCCACCATTTCTGAGTAAATATCAGTGCACAATACACTTCTAGTCTTTAAAATGTCTAATTGCTTTCTCATGAGTTCCTATAGTCAAAACAACGCCCTTCTCCCCTCATTCCTCCTCAGGTCTCGCATTTGTGAACGCTCTGTCAGCCGAGCCCCACGCTTTCTTTTCTGTGTAGATTCCTGCAGAGCTTCCCTGAAATGGAACAGCCTCATCAGAAAGCCACCCTGCATAGCCAGCTCTGTTAAGTAACCGTGTCTCTCTCGGGCGGCCTCTGTGGGTCTGGATTTGCAGCTCTATTCCAGCTGTCTCCTAGTGGCTCTCACAATCTTTGGTCCATGTTTATGGCCCCCCTGTTTCTTACCTGCACCTGCAGGCCAGGCTGTCTTCTGAGCAGCCGTGCAAGCTTCTTGCACTTGCTTCGAGGGGACCTGCAGCCGAGATAGCACTCCCTGCAACCCTAGGTTCCATCGTTTCACCGGATACTCTATGCCACCTGCAGCTGTCATCACTAGAAATAACCACAGTGATGGAACAATGCGTTTCTGCAGTTTATAGCCTGCAATGAGCTTTAACATATATCGCCTCACTCAGCCACGACGCCCCATTGGGCTGCCCTGCTCAACAGCCTTCACTGACTGGAAGTCCAGTCTCTTTCCCAGGGTGTTCATGGCCCCCATCTCCTCGCCATGCAGGCCAGCTCTCACCTCTTTGCTGCCTCCCCATTCCACCTCCCACTGCAAGCTCCCAGAACTTCAAACTGCCTGTGGCTCTCAACACACACATCTGCCTCCTCTCACCCTCCATATCTCGGCTTTATCTGCCCTTCAGCCAATGTGGCTTTTCCTTCTGCCCTGATCTTTCTTCTACTCCATCCCGGCATGCCCCTCCCCAGCTGTGCCAGGCCCCCTTCTTGGGGCTCATAATGTCCTGTGCATATCTCTCTGATGGCCTCTGTGCGTGTGTGGCCCTTTTATTGGGATAGAATATTTCTAACATAAAATTCGCCATTTTAACCTTTTTTTTTTTTTGAGACAAGTCTTGCTGTGTTGCCAGGCTGGAGTGCACTGGTGCGATCTTGGCTCACTGCAGCCTTCACCTCCCGGGTTCAAGCGATTCTCCTGCCTCAGCCTCTCGAGTAGCTGAGACTACAGGTGCGCACCACCATGCCCAGCTAATTTTTGTATTTGTAGTAGAGATGGGGTTTCACCATGTTGGCCAGGATGGTCTCAGTCTCCTGATCTTGTGATCCCCCCGCCTTGACCTCCCAAAGTGCTGGGATTACAGGCTTGAGCCATCGTGCCTGGCCCATTTTAACCATTTTTAAGTATACAATTCAGTGGCATTACGCACATTCACATAGTTGTGCAACTGTTACCACCACCCATACCAGAAGTTTTTCATCTTCTCAAACGAAAACTCTACCCATTTGTGTCAGTTTGCTCGGGCTTCCATGGCAAAGTTCCAGACTGCATGGCTGAAGCAACTGACATTTATTTTCTCACAGTCTGGAGGAGGCTGGATGTGCAAGATCCGGGCGTCGGCAGGGTTGATGTCTGGTGAGACCTCTCCTGCTGGCTGTGGCTGGCCAGCTTCTCCCCATGTCCTCATATGCCCTTTCTTCTGTGTGCCCGGGGAGAGAGGGGGCTCTGGCGCCTCTTCCTTTTTTCATGGAGACACCAGTCCCATTGGACTGGGGCTCTGCCTTCATTTAACTCTAATTACCTCCCTAAGGCCCAGTCTTCAAATACAGTCACATTGGGGATTAGGGCTTCAACATATGAATTTAGAGGGACACAATTCAGTCTCTAACATCATTAAGGAATAACTCACACTCTCTCCCCCAGGCCCTGGCAACCACCATTTTACTTTCTGTTTCTATGAATTTCACTACTATAGGTAGCTTATGTAGGTAGAATCACACAGTGTTTGTCCTTTTGTGACTGGCTTATTTCACTCAGCATCACGTCTTCAAGGTTCATCCGTGTTGTAGCATGCGTCAGAATTTCCTTCCTGTTAAAGGCTGAATGATATTCTGCTGTCTGTTCACACCACATTTTTTCATTATTAGACTTTAAGTTCTGGGGTACATGTGCAGAATATACAGGTTTATTACATAGGTATACATGCGCCATGGTGGTTTGCTGCATCCATCACCCCGTCATCTATCATTAGATATTTCTCCTAATGCTGTCTCTCCCTTATCCCCCCACTCCAAGATATCCCTCCCCTAGTCCCCCACCCCCCAACAGGCCCCAGTGTGTGATGTTCCCCTCCCTGTGTCTGTATATTCTCATTATTCAACATCCACTTATGAGTGAGAACATGTGGTGTTTGGTTTTCTGCTCTTGTGTCACTTTGCTGAGGTGATGGTTTCCAGCTTTATCCATGTACCTGCAAAGAACATGAACTCATCCTTTTTTATGGCTGCATAGTATTCCATGGTGTATATGTACCACATTTCTTTTCCCAGTCTCCACATCCATTAATAAAACCACTGTGTTAGACAGGTGTTTGTGTTGTCTACACTCTGAGGCCAGACACTTTGTCTAATATTTCTCTGTATCCCACTTTCCAAAGAGTGCTTAGAATGTCATTCTTTTGATAAATGTTGAATGAATAAATGATTCAATTACTTAACATGCTGACCATCACGACAACCCTGAGTTAGGCAGACTTCCCTTTCCTACTTCCATTTCGCAGATGAAGAACTCAGACTTGGAAACGTAAAGGGACTTTCCATTGTCCCAATTGCCTTTCTCAACCTTCTGGTAATTACACGAAGCAGAAATCATCCTGCTCTCTTTGGCCCCCAGGCATCATACACTGTGTTAGACATCAGTCATATAGCTTCAGTTTTATAAAGGTAACTAGGCTTCCTGGGAAAGAGCTAGTGCAGCTCTTAGAATGATGCAGAAGTAAAACCAGGATATTCTGGGGCTGGAGGGAGGAAACAAATCATCAGAGCCCAGAATCCGTGATGGTGCAAGATCCTCACAGTGGTCCTCAGCCAAGGGAGATTCAGCCCCCCAAGAGACATTAGGCAATGTCTAGAGACTTTTTGGTTGTCATGACTTGGGGTTAGGTGGTCCTGGCATTGACTGGGTGGAGGCCAGGCATGCAGCTGAGCGCCATACACTGTGCAGGACTGCACCCAGAACAAAGACTTGTGTGGCCCAAACGTCAATGATGCAGACGCTGAGAAACCTGTTCTGAAAAGAGTCAGGAATTAAGTGGTCCCAGCAAGGGGAGTAGCAAACAGAGGAGAACATGGGGCCTCCTTTGGAGAACCAGAGTGTAGATTTCTGGAAGACCACGCTGGGCTGACCAATGGAGGTATTGAGTGACTTGCTAACAGCTTTGGCCTAATGATTTTGTGCTTCCTGGAGCCCTGGGGCTTTTTTGGAGGCCACTGTTAATGTAATACATCAGTTCTATGTCCAACTTCTGTGATACTCTTAAGTGTTGCCTTCATAGATGAAATATAAAAATGACATACATAGACTATGCCAAGCATAGACGTGTGTATGCAAAATAATACCAAATGAAAAAAAGCAGAATGTAAAATGCCATGTGTGTATACATCTGTGTCCAATATATGAATGTACACAGACAAAGATCGGAAGAGTTTGAAATAACACAGTTTATATTCAGTTGTCAACTTTGTTAGCTACATTTTAACTTTTAAGGTGTTTTATATAAGCATCCACTTGAAGTTTCAAAAATCAAGAATCTAGCCCTTCTTTCACAGTCATATGTACCAATTGCTGAGATTTTCTACTCAGTCAAGCACGGAACTGAGTGCTTTATGACATCATTGCATTACACCCTAAATTACCCAGGGAGATAGGTGCTTTTGTGCTTTAAGTTTTACAGATGAAAAGCCTGAAGCTTTGTGATGAAGTAATTGACCAAGGTCACTAAGCCAGCAAGTGCTGGGGCTGAATGTTGACCAATCGCTCTGTGCCTGCTCCAGAGTGTATGGGACAGGCTGTGCAGCAGATTTGGTGATCTCACACCATGGCCAGTTTCATCAGAAAGCTACATGGAGTTCCTAATCTGAATCAATAACTAACTTCTTGTATTAGGGCTCTCCAGAGAAACAGAGCTGATAGGATATGTGTGTGCATTTGTGTATGCACATGTGTGTGTGAGATTTGCTATGGGAATTTGCTCACATGATTATGGAGGCCAAGAAGTTCCATAATCTACCATCTGCAAGCAGAAAGCCAGGGTTCTATTTCAGTTTGAGTCCAAAACCCTGAGAACCAGGAGTGCTAATGTCTGAGGGCAGGAGAAGATGAATGTCTGAGCTCAAGCAGAGAATGAATTCACCGTTCCTCTGTCTTTTTGTTCTATTCCGCCCCTCAGGGAATTGGAAGTAGCTTACCTACGCTGGTGAAGAAGACCTTCGTTACTCACTCTACTGATTCAAATCCTAATCTCATCTGGAAACGCTCTCACCGGAAGTAATATTTTACCAGCTACCTGCACATCCCTTATCCCAGTCAAACTGACACATAAAATTAACCACCACACTTCCTGTTTTATAATTGGGCAGTTATGTGAGTGGTATCTCCGGGCTTCTCCTGTGGTCATAATTTTTTTTTGTATTTCAGCTTTTGCATGGTAAATATGATAATTTGTCTATAATGACTAACATTATGACCTAAATTGGGCCTCAATCATTTCAAAACACCAAAATGAATTCTAAGTTGTATTTATATCAGTGTCCACAAAACAGAAGTAGCTGAATATATCACCCCAAAATATGATCTAGTTTTAACTTAACTACAGATCATTCGAACTGTCTATTGCTGTGCCATGTAAGAATCGTTTATTTTAAAAAATTTCCGGCAATAGCCACATTTTGCTTATTTCCTCATTTTTAACTTGGTGACCCATTGTTCAGGTTTTTGAAATGTAAATGACACGGTGTTGTCATTTTATAAGACTCTAATCGAAAAGTTAGGTGCTCAAAGGTCATGTATTTTCTGTGAAGGCAAAGGCCATGCAGTTTGCCTTCTTTGAGCCTGGGGGACATTTGGTTTGCTCTGTGGTTATTGTCTCAAGTCAGGGTCCCTGGAAGTAGAGCCTGAGACAGGGATTTGGTGCACAGTGCTTCTCGCAGGTGTGCTCTCTTCAGGAGGAACTGTCGGCCAGTGAGGGATGTGGGATAGAGAAAGAGAGGAACTGAGTAGGGATGTTACTCTTACCCATAGTGGGGAGCTCTGGAGCACAAACCTCACCCCAGTTTTGTCTCCCATTTAGGCAAGGGAGTCACTCTTCCATACCAACCCCGCCCCCCACCAGTCAGGCAGCCATGGGTGTGGGCTGATGACTCCTGCGGGTGGGGACATAGCCTCCCCTTTGAGGGGTTACCAAGGAGCCCAAGACAATTAGTAACTAAACTCACAGCACCCGTGGGAGCAGTCGGAGAATGGAATAGGGAGGGGACAGGAGTGCACCAAGGCAGTGTAGGGGATCAACATGGGGTCAACCAAAAACATATACCAAAGTTCTTATCTTTCTTTCTACGGTCAAGTTTTTCTAAAGAACATGTATTATAAAAGATTCATTTATAGAATACAAAGTTAATACCTACAGCAAGAATAACTAGATACTTTTCTTGCTAACCTCTCACTGTAATATGTTTTGTTTTTATCTTATTCCTAGTCATAAATACTTATGAGAACATAATTATGTAGCTTATATCAATGCATAATCCAAATTCTAGGCTTCAAGTATCTGGAGGCCTTACTAACATTTTGATAACTGCCAGTTTGAACTTCCCTCATAGATAAACCAGACTGGCCTGGTCTGGCCCCTTCCCTCGTGGTGTTTGGGATCTTTGTCACTCAAACAGGCTGCAGCATTTCCTAGAAATGCAGTGAAAGAAGGATCTTAGTCCCATCAGGCTTCTCCACCCAGGGTGAAATCCATCTCGGCTGTCTTCATCTGTCAGAGGAAGGTTCCTCCACGCCCAATACATCCTCATCTGTACCTTTTTAATTCTAATTTAGTGAAGAAAATCATTTCCCCTGGCCTCTTGCCTCTGACCAAACTAGTAAGGCCCTTGGAGGAACCAAAGTTTGCCTTTGAAGGTCCCCATAGCAACAAGTAACCTAGCAGCCTCTTCCCTGACACCAGGGCTTTCAGTTAACTGCTGTTCCAAAAACCTTGCTCTGTATCAGAACATTACTTTTTAAAACACATTTAATTAGAGTTTGACAAGGATTTTATTCAAAGCTGTAAAGCAGTTTCACCACAGTGATTCGTAAATATCTCGATGCGGTTTATGATTATTGTCCTTAATTTACTCCATAATCATCATCATCAGCCTAACGATATGATGAATGATGCAGAGGTCTGTGTGAAGATGTACATGTTTAAGACATAAAAACATTTAGAGAAAATAATGCTGCATGAAGAATCCTCACGGACGCAGATCGGAAGGGTGAATTGGTGTGTCAAGATCTGAATGATAAATTTGTAGCGGGCTTGTCTGCTTCCCCCTAGTCTGTGGTGTCAGTCTTATGCAGCGTGAAAATGTAGCTACAATATTTTTATCTACTCTTGAAATGCAGAGCACTTCTTGTCAGGTAATGAGTCTCCATCATCTGTTCTGCTGCTGCAGGGCCATTTGCAAATTCCACCTGGACATCATCCCCTCCTCGCACGTTGTACTTTAAAATGTACCAATCAGAGATGACTTATGGTTTGGCTATCGGCAGCCACTGAGATGAGCCAGGCTGCTCAGCAGAGGGAAACTTCTGCACTCTCAGCCACTCATTTTGTGGAGCACCTCATTCACTTGGATGCCCTGTAGTTACTGCTGCCAAGTTTGCCCATGGGAGATGCCATGAAATGAAGAGAGACCAAGAGGTTGATTTCATGTTTAGTGGGAGTGTCAGCTGATTTGCATCCACTGTGTAAGGGATGGGCCTCCAAATCCTGGAATCCTTTTCATGTACTTGTGAGCTCATCAGTAAAATTCACAGTGATGGATGATGAACATAGCTTAGGGAAAACAGGAGGCATCTTATAAAGATGAGAGCCGGCCAGCCAAGGAGGCTGGATTCCCACTGGGACTATCAGTTTCTCTTCAGAGCCAACATTCACACTTGCTGGATGCCTGCACCTAACCAAACAGGAGGTTAATTCTCCTGTTGGGGTTCGTGAAAGCACAATAGCACATTTTGTCTGGCAGCCGCCAAGGCAAGGGGAGCCTTTTTCTGGTGGGGAATTGTCTGCAGGGACAGTGGGTAGCAGCAAGGAGAGATCCTTCCCTCCAATGCTTGAAAAATGAGCACACAGATGAAATCCGGCATCCTAGGCTGGAAAATCTCCATAGCAACACATTCTGGCTCTAACCCTCTTGGTCCCAAACTTCCAAATCAGACCTTTTCACAGAACCATGAGGAAGAAGGATATACATATTTCAAAGAGAGAGTCTTTCTTTTCTTCTTTCTCCTCAAATCCTGCTACCCTCCCACCCCATTCAAACACACAAGCATGTACCTCGTCAACCACACTCACGTCTACCCACAAAACTTTAGGAGGAAAAACACCTTCTGTGCCTCTGTCTCCCAGAGCAGATATCTTTATCCCCAAAAATCTTCATCTGATGAGGAAAGACAATCAACAAACAGTAATAAGTTGTAAACACAGTAGCCATTTTACAGCAAAACAGCAAAGTAATTTCCAAAAATAATGGCCCTGGGTATCTCGGCAGAGGAGAATCTGTCTCTATGTTTTCCCCATCCCTAGTTTTATGAGCAATGAACCCTGTATTTCCATGCTCAGGCAAGTCAAATAACCCTTGCAGAGCTGGTTGAAGGTGCTGGGAGCAGAGGTGGTCTTGAACTACACAGTAAGAATGGGCCTGGAGTGTCCAGGGGGGTGAGAATTCCCGTCCAGCAAAGTAACTAATCTGGGCCAAAGCGGGCAGAACAGTGCAGCTGGCCTTTCTGGAAGTCAACAGCAGATAAAGGGACAGATATCTAGACCACTGGGTCTCAGGCTCAGCATGCATCAGAATCATCTGGAAGATTCATTAAAACACCAGCTGCTAGGTGCTAGCCCCACAGTGTCTGAATCTGTGTATCTGGGATAAGGCTGGAGGGTCTGGGTTTCTAGCAAGCTCTCAAGTGATGCTCACGTTTTGCTGGCTCACGGACCCCTCTCACTGGTTTCTACGCCTGCATTGACCCACTCTGTCCTCTGTCCTCAGGGGCTGCTGCAGGGAGAGGGGTGGGAGGATGATGAATGAGTATGCTAATGCAAATTACTGTTCACTACTCATGTAATCCTCCAGGCAGTCCTCTAAAATAGGTCTGATTTTTTCCATCTTTCTGATGAGCAAAGTGGCTTAGAGAGGTTATTTCTCAACTTCACACACTTAAACGTCTGTGAGAGTGGATTTAATTGAGCTAGGGGGCCCACGATCAGGTTGTCTATAGCTTCCAGGTGATTGTAATATGCCGTGTGGGCTGGGAGCCACTGATCTGAGACTTCCACACTCTGAACCAGCTGCCAGAACAAGAGACTGTTGACCCCATAGTGTGAGGACACTTCCCCAGGATTTGCAGTGGAATATAAGGGTTTCCAAAGTCATCTTTTTGAAGAGATTTTTCCCCCAGATTCTAGTATTAGAAGAGTTGTGGGGATACAAAGACTAGCAGGCAAAGACATTCAGAAAATGTTGTTTTTAAAACAGAGAATTTGAATGTCATTCCAGGCTACTGACTTATTTTGGCCCTCTGGAAGCACTAGATTGTTCTAGACCCAGGTTCTAGAACAATCACACTTAGGGGCATGAGTGGCCATCCTATGCTGCGCCCAGGTATGAACTGACTGGTGGCTATGACTCCTCTCTTTCCCCACTGTACCAACCCTGGTTCCTGCAGGGAATAAATGGCCCACTCTAAGTAAGACAATTGAGGATTGTCCAACAAAGGTGCTACCTACAAATCTGGGGCCGAGTTGGTAAACCCCCAGAAATAGTGCCCAGAAGGAGAGAAAGCAGGAGAGATGGCTACTTTGAGAGGAACAATGGCCTTTGGTTAAGGTTGGCATGAAGCTACCCCGCAAGGAGGAAGCCAGCAGAATAAACATCCCAATACCATGATATGCTGGCCAGTGTTTAATCATTGACTCTCCGGAGAAAAACATATTTGTAGCATTTACCCATTTTCCGGGTATTAAATACTGTCCCCAAGGCTTATTTCAAGCTACCAATGTTAGGTCACCAGTTGCAGAACTGGCAATAGATGTGCACAATCAACTCTCGTGAGCTGCTGTGAGCAGGCTCTAGCCCAGCACAGCCCCAACCTCATTCATCCCCCTTCATCCCAATCTCCTGGAAGACTTCCCCACTGACCACACCCAGCTGGAAGCCAGAGGGGAAGAGTATACACTGACAGAGTCCATAGACAGCCTTTCAGTCTGCCAGGATGGGAGACCATCAACAAGAAGAGGAGGAGGAGGAGAGCTTTGAAAAATTTCCCCGGGGTGGGGTGGGGAAGTCATTCAGCCTTTTCATCCAGGCTCCCTGGCTCTCATGGACCCCCGTGTGCACCCTCAGCCTCTTCCTGGTTGTGGCCTGGAATGCCTGTGTGCTGCCTACATGACCCAAGTGATACTGCCAGGGAGATAAACTTGGCATAGGCTGAAATTTGAAAAGCAAGAGGACATCCCGCCTGAAGACTTGCATCCCCTGGGCGTTTTTCTTTCTTTTGTCACATTAAGAAGGGAATAAGTAGAGAGGACTTGGTTGTGGAGAGTCCAGAGGCAGGAAATCCACATTTATTGAACCTCATGTGGGTTGGAAATGTTAACATTGGCCTGGTTCATTTGCTAAGCATTCACTGGGTTCCTACCATGTGCAGGACACTGTGAAAGAGCTGAAACCTGTTATTCCCCAGAGTAAGCAGTGAGTTTGCAGGGACTCCTCCTCCTCTGCACTCCCTTTCCCACTAGTCCTTTGCCAGTTCTGCCAGGAAATAGAAACTGCTCTAGGTCTTTCAAATGGAAGGAATCTGATGGAGGGAATTGGTGACAGAGGGATGGGTGAGCTGGGAAGCACAGAGGGACAGGTTAGCAGCAGAGGAAGCTGCTACCACCGCTAGAGCTGGGGAAACAATGGGAGGAGGTGGAGTTGCCAAGGTCTGGAAGTTCAGTGGAGGTTGCTGCACAAAAAAGATGTGGCTGCTGACAGAATGCCATGAGAACCAGAGGGAAAGAGGGAACATTCTGGGTGTCCCTTCTGTCACCCTCTAATCTCTTGCTTGTTGTTCTCATTGGCTACACCTGTGCAGATGCTGGCACGTGCAGTTCTGTCTGTACGGAGCAGGCAAAGGCGAGATGGATGGAGCCCAGGCAGGCCCGCGACCCTGTGGTTCAGTCTGTGCGTTGGAGGTCTCAAGCTAGCAGATCACCTTCTTTGGTTTGGGAGTCCAGGAAAGCAAATTAGTCATGGAGGGACTGAGTAGTCACAGTTAGCCCCACCAGCTCAAATTCTAAGTACTTGAGTCATCAGTCTTTTACAATGGTGTGTTAGGATTCTTCAGAGAAAACCAATAGGCAATAGAAAGAGAGATGATAGGTAATAGAAGAGGGAATTGATTTATTCATTTATTTACAGTCAGAGTCTCACTCTATTGCCCATGCTGGAGTGCAGTGGTGTGACCTCGGCTCACTGCAACCTCCTGCAGTGATTCAAGTGATTCTCCTGCCTCAGCCTCCCAAGTAGCTTGGACTATAGGCATGTGCCACCACACACAGCTAATTTTTTTTTTTTTTTGTATTTTTAGTAGAGACTGGGTTTCCCCATGCTGGCCAGGCTGCTCTTGAACTCCTGACCTCAGGTAATCCACCTGCCTTGGTCCCCCAAAGTGCTGGGATTACAGAAGTGAGCCACCGTGCCAGGCCAGAAGAGCAAATATATTATGGGAATTGGCTCACTAGATTATGGAGGCCAAGAAGTCCCGCGATCTGCTGACTGCAAGCCAGAGAATCAGAGAAAGAAATTCAGTCTGAGTCCCAAGACCTGACAACAAGGAGAGCTGATGCTGTAACTCCCAGTCTGAGGCTGAAGGCCTGAAAACCAGGAGCATCAGTGTCTGAAGGCAGGAAAAGGTGGGTGTTGTAGCTCAAGCAGAGACAGTGAAATTATCCTTTCCCTACCTTTTTGTTTTATCTGGGTCCTCAATGGATTGGGTGATGCCTGCCCACAGAGGGGAAGGTGGTCTCCTTTACTAACTCCACTGACCCCAAGGCCAATCTCTTCTGAAAATGCCCTCACAGGCATACCCAGGAATAATGCTTTCCCAGCAATCTGGGTACCCTTTAGCCCAGTCAAGTTGACACTTACAGTTAACCATCAGCCTGTGTCGCTCCTCCACCCTCTTCCTCATAGATCCTGCTTCATCCCCTTCCTTTCCTGCATGTCCTATCCACCTCCTCTCCCCAGGCAGGACGGAGACACCAAGAGACCTCCAGATCCCCATCTAGTAAACCTACCCAGTTGGACATTGATAGCTGACTGTTACATAAGCAGACTGCTTGATGTACCATGCCCTGTTCTCTAAGCTCTCTGATGTATTTAGTGGATGTTGATGTCTTTGCTTTGCTGGAGAGGAAACTGACCCCACTGTGAGTTGTTGACTTGTCCAAGGTCACCCAACACATTAGCAGGAGTTCCAGAATTGGAACTCGAAGCTCCTGAGTCATGGCCAAGTGCTCATTGTACTATGTGGTTCTTTGTGACTATAAAAAGATCCGTCTCTGGAGAGAGCCTCCTCCAAGGCTTGCTGAGATAAGCTAGATGCTGGGCCTCTGTGTGTTCCTTAACTGGGCAGCGAGCCACCAGTCCCCTGATAGGAAGAGTGACTCTCATGGGGAGAAGAAGAAAGAGAATGCTTCAAGGAGTTGGAAGTGGCAGCCTTTTACCTTGGATGGCCCAGGTTCAGATCAAGACATGGCACAATTATTGTGTCTATATTGCAGCCTGATCTGCCACAAGTTGAGAAAAATCTCTTTTTCAATTGCATAACTCTTTGTAGCATTTGCCAGTTTTCTCAGTGTAAACACTTTTCCCGTGGCGTATTTGAAGCTACCAACAGGAGGCCACTGGACACAGAATCTGGGAGAGGTGTGCCAATAACATTTTGGGAGCTGGTCTGAACAGTCTCCAGCACACCACGCCCCTAATGTTACTCACCCCACCCCTGCCAATGCCTCCATCTTTAGGCAAGGACTATCATACTAATCAAGAATTCTCCATCTAGAGTTTATCATGTTTGACACCTATCTTAGCAAAGTAAGATTCTGATGCCCTTGTGCATGAAATGGGCTTGGATATTATCTTTGTTATGTAATGTCATGCCTGGAAATAAACAGGACCCGTCCTTACAGGCACTAAGTGTACCATCATGACATCTGCTGCCCAGTTTTGAGATTAAGGGCATGATCCTGCCTGGGTTCAAATCTTCTCTTTGACACTAGCTCTGTAACTCCAGGCATTTACCTACTTCTCTGTGACTTAATTTTCCCATCTAACTAATGGGAATACTGGTAATATGGATCTCATAGGTAGTCATGAAGATTTAATTATTTAGAAGATGTCAAGCATTTAAAATAGTGCCTACTGGCAATCAAGGGTGTAAGTAGCCTCTAATAAATGTTAAATAGCATTATTACTACATGCTGGCAGGCCAAAGGTGCATCAGGCCAAAGGTGCAAATGGGGAAGGTATGGCAGAGGTAAGCTTGCACTTGGGCCATTCACAGGTATAGAGAGAATCAGCAAAGAACATACAGAAAGATAGACTCTTATCTCAGAAAAAGGGTATTGACAGCACTTAGTTCAAGCTCCCACCCAAAGGGCAAATCCCTTCCACTGCATCTGTGTCTGCTTGAACACATCCAGTACAGGGATCTCATTACTTCTCCAGGCTGCTTATTCCATTTTCAGCCCTCTCTGATGTGTGCACCTCTCCACCCTCTCCCCACCCCCAATTCGGAATCAGAATTAGCCTTCCAGCAGTGCAGAGCTCATTGGTCCTAGTTAGTCCTTCTGGAACATCACAGAAGAGTTTGATTCCTCTTCTGCCTGAGGAGACATTACAGAACTACCATAGTTTTGAAAGCTGACCCCTCGGGAAGCCTGGTGCTCTGAAGATCTCAATACTCAAAATCACTACACAGGCCCTCAGGCCCCATGGGACAGGGCCAACCAAGTTCTGTCCTGTGTGGCTGGCTCAGCTTGTATGTTGCCCCTTGGCTCGGGGAGGGGAGGCATCTTCCCTAGCAATCCCACTGGGACCTTACATAGTGAGGATAAACTAGGTCCCCACAAAATAACAAATAACCCAAAAGTAAGGTGGTAGGAGGATGATGTCTTCTACAATAACTCCTCAAATATTTGAAGACAGACCCTGATCTATGTAAGGTATTTATTCCAAAGGCTAAGTACTCCAAAGGGCTTCTGAAAGAGTAGGGAGCATTATTAGTGGTGAGTCTGGCTCAGGCATCAAAGCCCCAGATACCCACTTAACAATCTATGTGACACGAGGCAGGTCACGTAGTTCCTGAGGGTCAGTTTCCTCAACTGTAAAGGGGGAAAATAATAGTATACACCTCACAGGATTGGTGGGAAAATGAAATGAATGTGTTAGAGCAATGTCTGGTACTCAAAGAATCCTGTCCTCAAGATGCTCATGTTCTGTTCATAGATGCACGTGACCTCTATCCTGTACCTGCCACATTGCACTAAACATATGTACATATATATATTTCACCCAGCTGTTTCCTGGTCCTTCTAGGCACCTTACTTTCTTCACCTTGATTTCCAATGCCTGAGCCATTCAAGATGTCCAATACCCATTTAATGGATTAATGAGCAAACAGATAAAGACACTCATGTATTCACAACACTGCTTGCATTTAACATGCGATGTTAGATTTGGTAAAACAAAATCTTCTCCTGAAGATGAACTCTAAGTGGTTGTGTATGTAAAAACTCACTCCCAATTGTTTTTCCTACTGAAGGCACACAGGGAAAGGTAGCAACATGGAGCTCTGGGGTGAAAGTCTCACGTGGAGATTAAAGGACAAGCAGTTCCTCCAGAAAGCCTGAGAAGGCACAGCCAAGGGACACTGTTGATGGAAAGGTGGCCCCTGCCTCTGGATGGGCCCTGCTCATGCTGCTGGGAATCCGGGAGTGGCTGTCAGTCACCCCTCCTGAGGCACTCCAGCCAGCATGAGAAATGCAACACGTACCCAGCATTTCTTCCTTGCCCTCCAGGGAAATGGACCTTGACAATGGCTTTGATCAGCCCCGTCACTACACTTTCAGAGGTTTTCCTTCAATGAACTCTCTTTATTAAGTAAAAAAGCAAGTCCAAAATGTGGCACTAACAAGAGAAATAATTCAGAGAATTGAAGCAATGTTCACTCAACTACCTCAGGCAAAAACAAAACAAGAGTACCTTCCACATGACAAGTCTCAGGGAACTGAAGCAAGGAGAATTTTATTTTTGCCTGCAGTATCCATTCAGTCCAATTCTGTGAGTACTTACTGCACACCCACTAAATCCCCAGTGCCATATTTGGGACTCTGGGATCACAGAAGTGGGAGGCTGTTCCCCTCAACGCAGTTAGTAGCCCATGGGTGGATTTGGGTGGACTCCATCCCTGCTCTCTGAGGTAGAAATTCAGGTCCTCTGCCCTGAATTTTCCATCGGCCACCTGCTCATCCCACCTCAGCTATGTGCTAACCTGTCACTTAGATGAAGTGTCATCAAATAGTGTCTGCCACCTACTTAATTTAGCATCCTCCCAACTTCCCTGCAGATTTTATTTGGGCTCTGTTTGGGGAATGCACTGCAGATGGCTCGTGGGGAGGGATTCTGTTTCATATCAGCTGTTGTGCTCTGGGAGGCTGAACTGAGCCCCGTTCCATAATCTCTGACCAGGCTCCTGTGCTCATTAGACCACCTGAGGAGCTGCCCTAGCAAGAGCCTGCCAGTGTCACTGTGTGTTTGTCTTCAGGCTGCCTGGCTGCCATGAATGTGGCCAGCCGGGACCCGCAGCCTCAGGCGGTCACACAATTACAGGGACAAGCAGAGGGTTCCACCAATGCCTGCAAAGCCTTCTAACTCACCAGGTTCTTCCCTGCATTCTGTGGGGTTCAGTCCCCATTCATCTCATCTCATTCCTCACCCTTGTACTTGGTGACCTCATTCACCTCCTTAAGTACAGCCTGGCAATTTCTAAGTCTACATTTACAACACCCTCTCTTGGCTCTATCTCTGGATGTCCTCACTGGCCACCTGCACCAAGCAATTTCACATACCTTACCATCATTATGCCATGCCAACCATATCCTGAAAGACACAATCCCTAATATTGAAGCACTGAAAGATCAAAATTCCCACAGAGCAAAATCCCTGAAGTCTAAAATTCCAAACATCACAATCTTGAAAGATTAAAATTCTGAATGTTGAAATCCTGAAAACCAGATTCTAGAGAAGGGGTTAGTTGAGTGTTTGGTTGTGTGCAGGATAGTTGCATCATGTTAGGCAAAACAACGACCTTGTTGATGTCCTCATTTGGAAATTAGGTTTCAGGAGATGTGTATGGGTGCCAAGTTGACAAGGGTGGACTTGTGGACCTAATATTAGGTGTTAACTTGACTGGATTAAGGAATAAACTTGGTAAAGCATTAAACCTTTGGGTATTTGGCCCAATGCCCCATAGATACTCTTCTCTTCTGAAACATCAAACCTTGCTCACCTGAGGCAGGTTGCCATTATCCCCCCCTTTCCCTCTGGGGCTCCCCCGCAACCACAGGATCCTCATGTCCTGCTGGGTCTCCTTAGAATCCCTGCTCTTCTTTGTCTTAGCTGCTCACTGCCATAGGTCCTTCCCTGTTCCGTTGAGAAGGCCGTAATATAACTTTCTGTAAGGATCTCTCGTGTTGAGTTCCAGCATCCTTCCCACAATCCATTCTCCAATATACTGCCAGACTACAGATTTTTGAAGCACAGATTTAATCGCGATATCCCCTGCTCAGAGCCCCATGATGGCCCATCTCCTGCAGCAGTGGCAACCTTCATAATCAGCAATCAATCTGCTCTTGCTGAGTGCCAGCCCCGTCGAAGCCATCTGCCTGTTGTGCTTGTATCCAACTCTCACAACAACCTAAAAAGAAAGTATTGTCATTATCCCCATTTTTTTTTTTTTTTTTGGAGACGGAGTCTTGCTCTGTCCCTCAGGCTGGAGTGCAGTGGTGTGGTCTCAGCTTACTGCAACCTCCATCTCCTAGGTTCAAGCAATTCTCCTGCTTCAGCCTCTCGAGTAGCTGAGATTACAGGTATGCACCACCATGTCCAGCTATTTTTTTTTTTTTTTTGTATTTTTAGTAGAGATGGGGTTTTATCATGTTGTCCAGGCTGGTCTTGAACTCCTGACCTCAGGTGATCCTCTTGCCTCGGCCTCCCAATGTGCTGGGATTACAGGTGTGTGCCCAGCCATTATTCCCATTTTTGAGACAAACAAACTGAGGCACAGACAGGTCACTGGGCTAGAAAGTGGTGGAGCCTGCGCTCAGTCTGCTCTCCATGTCTTCATCCCTGGGCTACATGGCCTTTCAAGCTATTATTCCTATAGCAGAAGGGCACTTTTGATTTTCACACAAAACCTCATGTGGAATCCTAGAACTATATACAAAACTGATGAAAGTGAGGGAAAGGGGGACATGGGACCCAAAGCCATGCCCATTTGTGTCTCTTTTTCTTTTGTGGGCTCTGAGGCCCCTTGTTGGGACTTCAGGGTTCCACAGGGCTGAAGTCTGGCCTCGTTGACCCCACCATTCAGAAGTCGATCCCTGGCCTGAGTTCCAGGGACTGTGTTTGGCAAAGGGTCAAGGAGCTATGGAGGGGGAAAGGCACCCAGAGCTGGGGTGTGCCACAAGAGCCGAAAGTGGTACCAGGGAGCCACTGAGGTCACATTAGTGTGGGCAAGGAAGGAGGATTCCACCAAGGAAGGTGGAAGTCAGAATAACTGATGTGAGAGCTGCAAGGTCTGGAATGGGTCACGAACTCATGGTGCTGTGAAGGTGTGCTTGCTGCAGCCTGGGCAGGCAGGTCAGGCTGAGCTGCCTCCTATTCCTGAATCCTCCCACGTTCCACGCCCCAGAACCCGCACACACCACACCTCCCGTCTGGAGGCCTTCCTTCCTGTTTCACCTGGCCAATGCCCACCCGCGCCTCAAGACATTGCTTCTGTGCTGCCTCTTTAGCCAGGCCTTTCTCTGACTTTGCCAAGCTGATTCCATCTTATATTCCTCTGTGCATCCCATAATGCCACAAGCACAACTCTTATGGTGGCCTTTGATCACCTTCTTTTGTTTATGGACTTACCTCCACCCCTATCCCCCTGACCCATCTCATCAGATTCATGGTGGATAGGGTGGGTGTCACTATCTCTGAAAGCTCCCGAGGCAGAGAACCTGTGTACGTGAGTGTGGTCAGCTCCGTGGATGGGAATGCGTCGCCTTCAGCTGCAACTGTTGGGAAAAGCCTGACCCAGATAGATGTTTGACGGTGGAACAAGGGATCAGTGAGCCCTTTGGAGGTTGCCTGGATGATGTCCACATCATTCACCTTCACTCTGGGGCTGCCCTTGGATCAGCTCCATTTTCTTCCCTCCTCCCCCTAGTCAAGCTGACTGCCAGTCTGGCTATCTGAGGTTAGCAGAACCCCCGACTTTTTCAGAGTCCAGACATCTTTTGACATAATCTTGTTCACCTCCCACCAGCCATGGGTGCAGAGTGTCCTCAGTGGTGCCTTGACATTCCTCCTTCTGTTCGGCACTGGTCCTGGTCCCTGCCTCCCAAGGAGCTCATCCCACTTTGATCTTTGATGACTGTCTTGGGAAGCAACGCACTGGTGGGCAAAGTGTGGAGTCTTTGGAACCAATCCGGGTTTAAATCTCATGGCGCCTTCTCTCTCTGTATCCTAAATTCCTCATGTGTAAAAATCCAGGTTCTAATGCTCACTTTCAGAAAGCAGCTTCTGTGGTTTCATGTGCTTCACGCATTGCACTTAGAACGGTGTCTGGCACACACAGTAAAGGCTTCTTTAAAGAGTAATTGAACAATGAATGAGTACCTGAGAGAAGGCAGTGCATGTGAGGTGCAGATTTCATGTAAGTGTAGGGATAATGGGCTTGGAATGGTAACCAACATTCTTCCCCAGAATCTCCACCCCTTTGCCCTTCCTGACATCCCATCAGCCACACTTCCCAGGCTTGTTGCCCCCAGGGAGGAATGAGATGGAGCATAAAGCGAAAAATAGCATGTGAGTCGTTTTCTGGCTTTAGTTTCCAAAAGCCCTGGTGGAAAATACCTTGCCCTGAGCAAGGACAAAAAAGACAAGAAATGGGATTTGCGGGGAGTGGGGTTTTTCCCAGAACCAGGGAAGATGGAGGGGACAGGGATGAGCGCAAAGCTAGGGGAGTCCACCTGGAGAGAGAGGGCTGGCACTCCCTGGGGTATGTGCTGCTTCCACACAGAGCCCTGAAGGGCCTAGGGGAGCTGAGCTCAGAGGGGCCTGACTGCTGGAAGTTTCCAGTGGGTACACATCACCATCAGCCAGGATTAGTCAGGGATCTGCAAAGGGCCAGAGGCGGCACTGGGGTGGAGTCTTTGCCAGACATTCACCTAATCACAGTGTCCACTGCTTGCCACCCCAAGGGGCCAGGCCAGCTGTCCTGCCTGCTAGTGTCTGTCCCCAAGGATGTCCTGTGAGGGCAGCCAGACCTGCCTGCAAACATCCAGAAACAGAGGGCTTTGCTGTGCCCGGGGACAAGCTTGTCGTCTTCCTACTCACTCCATGGTGACAGCCCTTTCCAAGCCTCAGGAACCCCGGCAGCACAAGAGGAGGAGGAGGTGTGGCAGTGTGGTGCTGTAAGGGTCCCACCCCTCGTGAAGGTGCCGATCCATACAGTAGAGAGCTCCTTTGAGGCCAGACCATCATGAAACAAGCCTGTGGTATCACATTTATTTTTCTCTTCAGGAGATATTTTTTATCCCAGATCTGCTCCAGTATCAATGGCCACCCACTGGTCACCATTCCAATGTAAAGAATAGCCCCCCCAAAGCCCCTGATGTGTGAGTGATTGCCATGTGCTCCAAGCCTCTTGCCTTTGTGTGGACAGCCCCATTCCCATAACTGAAGTGGGATCCAGAGCTTCTGCCATCTTTGTCCACATCCCCAGTACATGTTCCTATTCTTTACTATCCCTTAAAATGTAGCGCCCAAACTGGCTATGAGGCCTCTGCCGCCTATTGGACCTCCCTCTCCTAGGGGTGCCTTTAGCTTTTTAAGAGGAACCACTGCTGGGGCAGTTGTTTGTCCTCACTAGCCCCCCAGGACCGTGCCCCGACAGGAGGACATTGCCATGTCACCATCTAACTAAACATGGACATCAGACATTCTCTTTGATTGTCAGTAAAGCCAAAATAATGAGCTCCCTTGGCCGAGAGAGTGAGCAATTCTTTATTTGAAACAAGAAACCATTCCCATGAAAACTAGACGGAATTATTAATACAGGCTTTCATAAACATCTAAGAAACATTTCATTTTGTACATCTTTTTTTTTTGACTCTGAGATTCTCTGGGCACTTTCACAAAGAGTTGTTACAACTGCACAGTGTCATCCTTAGTGAACACCTAATCCTCCATCTAGATCCCGACAGTGAAAAGCCGTTTGTACTCACGTTTAATCAACCTACTGAAATGCCTTTCTGGTCACTGGTCAGGTGTGTTGGTGAGGAGGAGGATATACTTGATTCTTTCATCCCCAAATTAGCCATTTCTTTTTCTTTTCTTTTCTTTTTTTTTTTGAGACCGAGTCTCACTCTGTTGCCCAGGCTGGAGTGCAGTGATGTGATCTCGGCTCACTGCAACCCTCTACCTCCCAGGTTCAAGTGATTCTCTTGCCTCAGCCTCCCGAGTAGCTGGGACTACAGGCGAGTGCCACCACACCCAGTTAAGTTTTGTATTTTTAGTAGAGATGGGGTCTCACCATATTGACCTGAACAGTCTCGATCTCCTGACCTGGTGATCCACCTGCCTCAGCCTCCCAAAGTGTTGGGATTACAGGCAGGAGCCACTGTGCCCAGCCCAAAGTAGCCATTTTAACAAACATGTATCCAGATACCCAAAGTGCTGAACTCCTGGCAGCTTAACCAAATGCTACAAGGCGTTGCTGGGTGCAGTGAGAAATGCTTGAGAGGAAAAGGTGGGGGAAGCACCAGGCTGAACACGAGATGTGCTGAGCTGTGTGTCCCATGGTGGAGAGCAGCCACCTGGGGCTGGAATGTAATATTCCAGCAGACCAGGGAGGGAAATTTGGGAAATGCTGCTTTCTTTTCCCACACGTATCTGAAAGTCAGTGAGCAGAGTGCTCTGTTTTTATACTAAGTTATCCATTACACAGAAGCCTGACTACCCAACTGGCTAAAATTTCAACAGAGGCTCATCTGTTTATTTGGGGGGCATGAAGGCTTCCATTTCATCATCACTGAAAATAAGGGAACGTCAGTAAAGACTCATTTGTTTGACAACTGAGGCAAGGGAACATCAGTCAAGACTCCTTCACTGATGCCTGGTGCCTGGGACTCTCTTGGTTCAGCAATGATTGGCCCAGGATTTCCAGAAAGCCTAGCTGAGGGGCAGGCTGAGAAATAAAAATATGGACGTGATCTGGTCTGAGAAAGCATATCCCATCTGTATCCACTGCCTGTTTTCAACGAGCACTGGAGGGGCCAGTATGGGGTTGCAGTGGCAAAAGTTCATTACAGCTGAGTGTAAACTAGAGAAAGCACCGCTGCATTGATGAGCACGGTCTTTTATGTTTCCAAAAGCATTTGCATGTATTACCCCACTTGATCCTAACAGTGATAATACCACTATGCAGATGGGAAAACTGAGGCTCAAAGAGAGCATGTGATTTGCACACACTGAGACCATCAAACCCCAAATCCGTGTTTTCTGACTCCAAATCCAGAGCTTTTAGCAAAGCTGCATGGAGTCTCCAGAGAACCAGGAAAAAAGCTCAGCACTGATTGAATACCTACTGTGTGTCTCACGCCTCATTTCTCCTGTTTCATCCTCTTCCAGTCCTACCCAGCAAGCATGAACTCGACCATTTCCCTGAAGAGGAAGCAAGTTCGGCTTAAACAATTTGACCGACTACAAAGTGGTGTTGAGGTGGGGTTAAAACCCAGTTCCGCTAGCTTCCAAAGCCGATTTTTTCTCCTCTCTGCTGATCTAGTCGTTTTATATTAGATATGAGAAAACAAAGACCCAAGAGGTTAAGTGACTTTAGGGATCACACAGCCGGATCAACGGAGAGCTGAGACCAAAACTGACCCAGTACAACACGGGGATCCGGGCCAGGTTATTGTCTAATTGTCACTTCCCTGAAATCAAACAAGACTCTAATGAGGTACCTGGTTAGTGCTTCATAAGCAGCTCTAACATTTAGTAGAACAAAGTGTCGAAGGTGGTCTGGGACCTCAAAATGCTGGAAAGAATGGTATCAAAGCCGGCAGCCAGGGACACAACCAGGTCAGTTCTATATATGGATGTAATTGTTCACTAGCAATTTCAACTAGCTTGTTCGAGCAACCTCAGCTCTCTTTGGCCTGCTATCTCCGTAGGTGCCAGGAACTGTGCTGTGAATATCCGTGAATGCTGTATCATTAAGCCTATTAAGTATCTCACTGCCTGCCGATAGCCCAACTGTGACCGTTCAGACAAATAAAGGTACCAAATGGCTGCAGCCTGACTTGTGTGCACATGGCCCAAGTGGTAATCAGAGATGGCCTATGTCGTGGAGGTGGAAGACCCCCAAGAGGTGCAGAGAATAATAGAGATGCAGAGGCTATTCCCAGATTCCCACTGGAAGTCCTGTTAGCAGTGACAAAAGGAGACACAGACGGAGGAGAGAGTTGCGGCAGATGGTCTCCATCCAGGAAGGAGCAGAAGAGATGCTGACGTCAAGAACAAACGGGGGCTGTGACTCTATTGATGACTCTATTTCCTGTTCCAGACTACTTGGCAGGGATTCTGGTAGGAAGAACACTTACTGTCAAACCTTACTAGGCGCTATGCTTTGCAATTATTTGAGCATCCAAAGAGAGGAGAGATTCTTACAACTGGAGGAGGATATTTTGCCAGGCCACTGGTTGGGGCTGGGTTGCTGTTGGGAGTGGAGTTTTGATAGCATCTCTCTGGCCTTGCAAATTTTTATAATGGCTAATTAGTACCTTGCAGGTAGGGTGGGGAAAATAGTGGATCTCTGAGCCTTTTGAGGGTCAAGGATTGGAAAGCTGTTCTGTTGCATTGGGCTGTATTGCAGTGAAGACCACAGAGCCCAAGAGAGGGAACTCATCATTAGGAAAACACTAAGAACCGCTGTGAACAGTTGTGCAGACTGTGCACTGAACAACATTGAGGCATCATTTACTTCTTGTTCTCTCTTTAGATTTTTATGGTGCACAACATGCAAATTATATGTGACAGCCCTGGAAGTCTAGACGAGTGAAACTTACATAGCCCCAAACTGTAAATGTCAGAGAAGAGAACTGATTCTAGGTATAGCATATTACAAATACTGAAATCCACCTTGACCTGCCCACTCTGGTGCCCTGGAGTATTTGGAAGAAGATGGCTCCAGGTTTGTTTGCACTTACAGTGCTATGGCACCAAATGCTATTACAACTTAGGACATAAGCATTTTTTATATGGAACATATTATTCTCACCCTCAATTCTCCAGAGTCAGAAGGAACTAAGAAAGGTTTACCCGGAGATCAGCAGGAGCAGATGGTTGAATGGGAGCCAGGGGCAAGGTTGGCTACCAAGCCTTGGTACAACTGAGAGCAGCTCCAGTGTGGTCAGCAGGTGTCCCTGGTAGGGGCTGGGGCAGCTACAGCCTTCAGCTCTGTCAGCTCCATAGTGGTGAGAAGGGGCATGTGGCAGCACCTCATAGGTTCAAATGATGCTGTGGGAGTGACATCTCCAAGGACTGTGGAGGAGCCAGGATCGGGGGTCATTCAAGTTACAGGGACCTGATGAAATTCCCCTTTGGCTGTCCATGAGTGCCAACTGGAAATAGCTTGAAAATCTGCAGAAGCAGATTGGGAACCTCACACACACTTGGGGAGGGGAGAATTTGTGGCAGATAGTGGCTCAGCAGAGCTGAACGTTAGGGATCAATGGAACATAGCCTCATTTACACTCAGTGGCTGTCCAAGACTAAGGCCAACTGGCTACACAGATATGTTCATTTTACTGCAGAGACAGGGAGGATGTCAATAAATGCTTCATCCTGTATCCCTCGCATCTACAGGCCACAGAGGAAAGGCTCTACACCCAGACACACAAGGAATAAAGCAGTGTGTGCTTCCCAGAGTGGGTGGAAAGCCAATGATGGGACTATCAAATGGGGTCACGGAGCCAGCAGGAACAAAGCAACTGATGTCTGGTAGAGAAGAGGGAGAAAAACTTCGAAGTCTTGATTACACAGAGGTTCTTGCCTCAGGGTTGATTTCACTGCTGTCTAAGAAGGGGACTTAGGATCTTGTAGCATTTTTTTCTGAAACTACTTCCTCAGTGTGTTGTGTGGCCAAAATCAGGAAGAAAATAAAACCTACCTGTTAGGATATGTTGCACTCAGAAAACCTGGCTCAGCTGACGGGATATTTACCTCACTAAGTATGCTGACATTTCCAGGATTCTTGAGAAGGTCCAAGTAGACACATCTAAATTCACCAAAATGATAGCATTCTAGAAGAGAAAAGACTAAAAAATATATATATGGCCTCAAGACAAGAGGACAGCTTGAGACCAGGAGTTCAAGACCAGCCTAGGCAACCCTGTCTCTACAAAAACAAAAACAAAAAAAATTAGCCAGGCATGGTGGTGTGACCTAATAGTCCCAGCTATTAGGGAGGCTAAGGCAGGAGGCTTATTTGGGCCAGGAGTTCAAGACTTCAGTGAGCCATGATCACACTGCTGTACTCCAGCCTAAGCAACAGAGTGAGACCCTACCTCAGGAAACAAAGAAAGAAAGAAAGAAACAAAACCCTCTTCTGGCCAAGATAATACAGGTGGGGAGGGAAAATAATAAGATTTGTAAGATTCAGCAGAAGGAAAAGACAGAAAGGATACTATTTTAATGCAGCAAGAAGAAAGTTTATGAAATCATGATAACAGGTGGTGCCCTGAAGTTAAGAATTTCTAAAATTCCATTTTCACAATTTAACCTATCTTTAAGGACAGTAATGCAAAGAGTGCATTCTCAAAAAGTTCCACAGTGCCACTGCTGTCAACAAGACATTGGTTAAATGAGATGTTAGTCGGGGTGTACATCTCTCTCACTTCTGTGTTTTATTTTATTTTAAGGTGATTTGGGGAGTAAAGGGCATTTGAAGGAATTCTTGTAACAAAATAAGCTGAGATGTTTGCTGTAGTCTCCATATTAATTGAACTCTGAAAGTCACATGGGAGACTTAAAAATAATAGCAGTAGGTAATACTCAGAAAGTGGCAACTCTGTGCAGTGAAGTAGCAACGCTATGCTTCCCAGAAACCCCTTAGACAGTGCATCTGAAACAAAAAAGGAAAAGATGGAAGACCAAATTGTGGGTGGCCATATTTAAAGGATCATAAACAGTTACGGTGTCATTTGTAATGGATACAAAGTCTTTAACATAGTTTAAGAAATGTTAGACTACCAGAGCTATCCACTTACTGCCTAGACAATCAAATCAATAACTGATCAGGCTCTGCTTCATTGTATCTTTTCTTCTGTTGTCTCAAATAATTGGCTCTCAGCTGGTGAGACAAAAGTCACTGGTGGGGTTTCAGATCCCTTTGCAAAGCACAAATCATCTGTGGATTTAGTAAATACTTCCAACATATTATATATGTTGCCATTTTTCATATTGGTATTAATACAATTTGTAAAATACAAATCCAATAGAAGGCATTATTAAAAGGTTATTGACCACTCTTTTTCATGTATTTCCTTAAGAAGTAGATGCTAAATAAATCCAAATCTTATGATAAATTTATGTTTTTCATACCAAATGATACTGATTGCTACTTTCTCTAATTATAAAAATGGTGACTTCTTATCTAACATTCATTGATCAATAATCATGTGCCCAGTAATATGTGAAGCCTTTCACATGAACAGTATCTCAGTTAATCCTCATAACAATTTTAAAAGGTAGGCATCATTGTAACCCTCATTTTGTAGATAAAGAAACTGAGGCTTGCAGAGTTTGGATAACTCACCTGCATTCAAATAGGTAACAAGAGGGAGAGCCAGGCCATAAGAGTAATCAGCCTGTATGTTAATTAAACAATATATGGCCTCATGTGCTCTATCAGAAAATAGAGTATAAAGCAACATATCTGTCATAATCCTGCCAATCAGACATAGGACTGATAGAGAACATTTTAGGTTGTGTTCTTCTAGTCATTTTTTAAAAAATCTTTCTCCCCCTGCTGAAGTGGGTTTAGGCAGCACATTTTGTTTTGTATTTTCACAAAGCATCTACAGAGACCAAAATGCTTTCCTAGGATATGATACATTTTGCATTGTGTGGTTGAACTCTGTTTTATCTGACCATTCTTGTTGTGTACATTTAGGTGGCTTCCAATACTCATTATCATAAATAATGTTGTGTGGCAGATTACAAAACTTGCCCACATAGTGTCCCCCTCATCAAGAGGTGGAGCCTCTTTCTCCACTCCTCAAATCTGCACTGGCTGCGTGACATGTGCTTTGTTTAACACCGCTTGTGTCTGCAAGTGTACACAGCAGAGACTTGGCGTGAGCTGCATGCTGGCACTGGCTCTCTTGCTGCTCTTGGGACCCTGCGTTTGCCATTGCGTGAACACGTCCAGGCTTGCCTGCTGCCCCTTCAGCCCTGCAATGGGTTGCCAACCACCAGGCCTGTGAGGAGGTTAGCCTCCATCATCCAGTGCCCCCCGATTCGCCAGTCCCTCCCAGATGCAAAGCAGAGCCCAGCAGGGATCGGACAAGCTGCCCGGTTGAGGAGAACCACACAGGTGACCCACAGAACCGAGAACTAATTACACGACTGCTGTAAGATTTGGGGTGGTTGGTTATACAGCAAAAGCTAATACATACTGCAGTGAATCATCATGAATATACAAGTTGAAGAGCAGAAGTTACAATAGAGAATGAAAGACAGAGTGAGCTTTAAGAATGGGATGAGGTTCAGGGATGGAGGGAGATCGGGGGAGGCTCGAGGAGGAGAAGAGGGCAGGAATGGGGCAGAGTCCTAGATGAGAAGAGCGTTTAGGATGGCGATGGCAGGCTCCAGAATCAGGGAGGTATCTATGCTCATTTACTTGATAATTTTCAAAATCTGAACATTTATTGATTTATTAAGCTGCATCAAAACGTCATTTGCAGAGAGTGTGCATTCCCCATATACTCACCCAAAACATCGATTATTCTTTTTCCTCCTTGCCAATGTGATAAGCGAGAAGGATATCTGCATGACTCAGTCTTGCATGCTGCAATTAATAGTGGCGTTGAAGCTGTTTCCATGTGGTTACCATCCTGTTGTTCTCCCATTCGTGTCCTTGGCCCATTTTGCCAAATTTTTCATGCCCCTTCCAAGTCAATTTCCACCCCACCCTTGGTTCCAGGCAACCATCATTATGCTTTTTCTATCATTACAGATTAAAATTGTCTAAGCCTTTTAAAAATATACTATTTCTTTGCACATCCATTTATTTTTACGGTGAGTGCTTTTTCTATATTTTTAAAGTTTTATTTTTTAGTTGACATGTAATTGTACATATTCATAGGGCATACAGTGATGTTTTGATATCTATAATGCATAATGATCAGATCAGGGTAATTAGCATATCCATCATCCCAACCATTTATCATTTCTTTGTGTCGGGAATATTCCATACCTCCTTCTAGCTATTAAAACTGTATGATGTATTATGGTTAACTATAGTCATCCTACAGTGCTGTAGAACATAGTGCCTATTCTTCTCATCTCTCTTAATGTACAGACTTTTTGATAAATAAAATGTATTTTAATCTTTCTTTTGTTAAATCTAACAAACTTTGTCTTTAACTGTGTTCGTTTAAACTGCCTTTCCCACACCAAATTTACACAGATTCACCCTATATTTTCTTCTGTTCATTTTTACATTTAACTTTTAGTGCATCTGGGATATATTTTAATGTATACTATGAAGCATCTATTGTTATTATTTCACAAGAGTTTATCAGTTATCCCATATTATCTTGTCCCACTGACCACAAACTCAGACACACACACACAAATATTTGGATCTGTTTCTATTATCTCTTTTGATCCTACGTTATTGCAGACTTTTATCATTGCAATGGTTCTATAGTGCTTCTCAATAACTGGTAGTAGAAGCACACCCTCCCCCTAACCAATGCTTATTCTTTTTTTTCAATATATTTTTGGAAGTTCTTACCCATTTATTCTTCCCAATGAACTTTAGAATCAGTTTATCAGGTTCTTAAAAAAAAAAACCTGGTAAATTTGTTTAAGTTCCTTGTAGATTCTGGATATTAGACCTCTGTCAAATGGATAGATTGCAAAAATTCTCTCTCATTCTTCAGGGACATGGATGAAGCTGGAAACCATCATTCTCAGCAATCTAATCCAGGAACAGAAAACCAAACACCACATGTTCTCACTCATAAGTGGGAGTTGAACAGTAAGAACACATGGACACAGGGAGGGGAACATCACACACCGGGGCCTGTCGGGGAGTGGGGTTGGGGGTAAGGGGATGGAGAGCATTAGGACAAATACCTAATAATGCACATGTATACCTATGTAACAAACTTCCACATTCTGCACATGTATCCTAGAACTTAAAGTAAAATTTTTTTTAAAAAAAGATATAATTGTCATAAATGCAAAAAATGAATATATTAAGAAATACCTGGGAGCCATGATTTTTAATCACTATTTACATTTTTATGTCCTTAAGTCTTATTTGTCCAAGTAGACTTCGGCTGCCTAAGGACAATAATCATATCTTAGAATAAAAGTCTTTGTCCTATCCACAATGCCTGGCACATAGATGATGCCTAGTAAGTGTGTGTTGACATAGCAACAACTCCCTGGAAATCTATGTCACCAGAAGCTTTTTAAAAATAAATATGTTTAAACTATCTATTAAAAGAAAGAAATAGCAGTGTATACTACACATCTAATTTCAACAAACCTGGTGAAATATTTAAAAAATTTAAATGTGCATGAACATTTATATGATTCTACATAAAATAAGTTAACAGATCAAATTTGAAGTTTAGTGCCAAGAAAACTATCCAACGTCTTTTTCTGTACTTGGCTTTTGCTGTTATGTTGAATAATGCTAAGTTAGGTAAGCTATTACTTGGACTTTGCATTATGTTACATTTTGTGTACATGCTTGTGATGAAACTTAGTAAAACTGACTTCTGTTATAAGAATGTCTCCACATACAAAATTTTAAAACAAAATCTTAAGAAAGATAAGCTAAATCTATATGGCTGATTCACAGTCCTGACTTTACAATTTTGACTACATTCATTTGTTAGAGAATTCCATAAGGGTAGAGCTAAAAGTGCCCTAGAGAGCCAATTCCTTCATTTAACTGACCAGGAAACTGAGACCTAGTAAAGTAAGGTCAAGGCCATATAGTTAGTTGATGACAGAGCTGGGACTGGAATCAACTCTGCTCCTTCTGACCCTAGTGATGATATTGCAAACTTCTTGTCCTTCTCTCAAGATTAACTCAATTTAAAGTTACTTTTTTAGAAGCAGGCTTTGTAAAACTTTTGCCCTTGTTTTTGGGAGATGGTTGGCATTAGATCAAACTAACTAACAACAAGGGCCCCAAAACTCTAAAAAGATAAGGTTTTGAAAAAGCTAAATCTGTTTTTTTTTTTTTTTTTTTTTTTTAAAAAGACCAAGATCACTTTCAACACAAAATGGCAGCTCAATAAAGCCATTGACAAAATACAGAATGGGCATAAAAAGTCAAAAGAGGCAGACAGAGAAAAATGTGGCAGTACATGGCAAAGGGGAAGTGACATTCAATAGACATTATAAATGGACAAATCCATCAAGCTGACAGAGAAGGTGGAGCTGGAAGGCAGCAGGAGGCATGTTGAGTGGTACTGAAGGAGAAAGGAGAAAGCAGGAGAAACATTTAGAACAGCTCTCCACTTCACAGGATTTCACAAGCAACTGCAACTACTGAGATATATTGAGGAGCTTCCCATCTGGTGAAGAAGACAGCTTTATGACCTAGAGTGTAAATAATCCAAACAGAAGGAAAATGCCCTCAGTCAAAGGCAATGCAGCCAGAAGGCTGTCTGACCACAGACCATTCATTGACTTTTGCCAGGTGAAGGTGAGTTATGAAAGATGAATGACAGGTAGGTGACACATAGCTCTTAAATTTAGTCCAGCAAGAGAGAAGTTTATAGATCCAGGCATTATGTGTCAAGCAAAAGGGAAATACTTATGTTCAGTCTCCTTTTAGAGAAATAAATATCTACAAGAGTGCAAAATAGAGGGTCAGGGCCCACCCATAAAGTTCTAGTAAGCTCCAGAAACCTTAGATACACTAACAGTTTTCTAACACTTATAGTTGTCAATAAAATGAAGCTTGGCTTATCTCACCATCATCTTTTTACAGATTGGGGTACAAAGAGTATTTTCTCAAAAGGACAAAAATAATAAACATGCAAATTGTTCCCTGGGGGCTAGGCTTCTCTGGCACATCTGAGTTATTTAGCTTGAAGCATTACAAAGGATGTATTTTTAAAAAGCAAGGAAAATTTTCAAGTGGATCGTAGATTTAAATGTGAAAGGAGAAAGAAACCTTCTGTTGAATGACAGGGAAATATCTTCAGAGCTCTTGTGGTACACAAATATTTCTCTAGCAGGACACACAAAGAACAGTGACTGTAAAGAAAAGTGATAATTTGTATTATATTAAAATTAAGAACTTCTCATGAAAAAAAGGCACCATTGGGGGAGAGATTGAAAAAGCAAGACATAGAATGGGAGAAGATATTTGTGATAAATATATCCAACAAAAATTCTGTTGAATATATAAAGAACTCCTGTTGAGTATATATATATATTCTTTATATATTTTGTTGAATATACAAGGAACTCCCAGAATATATAAAGAACTCCTACAAATATTTTTTAAAAGACAGATAAGCTAATATTTAAAAAAAAGTGGTAAAAGACTTGAGCAGATGCTTCATCAGAGAGGATATCCACATGACCAGTAAACATATGAAAAAAAGGATAGCAGGGAAGTGCAAATTAAAACTCCAACAAGAAAAAAAGAGAAACTCCTTTGAGATTCCACTATATACCCACCAGAATGGCTAACATGAAAAAAAAACTGTTGGTAAAGATGTAAAGTCATTGGAACACTAATACACTGCTGGTGAGAATGGAAACTGGTACGATTGCTTTGGAAACTCTTCTGACAATATCTACTAAATTTGAATATAAGAATACCCTATGATTCAGCAAGCCAACTCCTGGATTTACATTACAAATGTGCCCCAAAAGAATGCATCTCCAAGAATGCTCAGAAAAGCATCCATTGAGCTAATAATAAATATATTTTCATTATAATTATATAAACATTATAAATATAAATATTATATTGTTTTCATTATCACCCCAAAAATGAAAACAAACTCCATGCATCCATCAACAACAGAATGGATAAATAAACTGTGCTATATTCATGCAATGGAATACTACACTGCAATGAAAAGAAACAAACTACTATTACTATAATATGGAGGGATCTCTCAAACATGACATTGGACAAAAGAAACCAGGCACAAAATAATACACATTATATAATTCCATTTATAGAAAGTTCAAAAAGAGGTAACACTTACTCCTATGGTGCTAGAAATGAGGTTCATAGTGACATTTTGGGGATATGTAGGGGGGTGACTTGGAGTGGCCAATGCAGGGTTCCTGGGGTACTGATAATATTCTATTTTCTAATCTTGGATGGATTACCCAGGAATGTTCACTTTGTGAAAATTCATTGAGCCGTGTGTTTAGTATTTGTGTACTTTGCCATAGCAGTATATACGTCAATGTGAATGTACTTAATACTATTGAACGATATCCTAAAAACAGATAAAATGATCAATTTTATGTTACATGTATTTTATCATAATTTAAAAAATCTTTTTAAAAGAATGAACCAATCTTGCTGATACCTTGATTCGACTTCTGCCTCCAGGGCCATGAGATGTAGCCAGATCCTGGTCAACACAAAATGTCATGGTGAAAATGTGCTCATGATGTGCCATATTTACTTCCACTGAGTTCCCAAATCAGTATTTTTTAAGCTCAACTTAGTTTCTTATATGTGTAACATCTGCCACCAAAAGTAAATATTTCCTAATGTGAAAACATGAATTTAAATAAAGGAGTTTCCCTCCATCCTTTAGTGCTAATCAGAAAAAATACGGCAGTCCATCAGAGCTCACCAAGCTTGGTGATTGGAACAACTATGCCAGAATGTGAAATCAAGCACATAGACTTAAAAACTCAGGCATCTCCCTCCCTCTGTGCCTACAGGCCCCTGAAGCTCAGCTGGACTAAGTTCCTAGGCCTGGGGGTGCCTACTGAGGCAAAGCACTTCTGAGCTGTTGTTTTCCTCACCCTCATGGTGTAGGAACTGACGCTAGGGCTCACCTCAGCAGTTGTCCCCACGGACATGTCTGGAGCACACTAAGGGGTTGGGCCAGATCACAGACAGCTCCACAAGGTCACAATTCCAGCCCTGCTACTCACCTCACCAGCAGCATTCCTTAACGCACTCAGCACTATTTGCAAGAAGTTTGTCTAAAGTTTGTCATGTAATCATGCGCATCAAACATCCCATCCATCCGTTTATCCACACATTTATTTATCCAATCAATATTTGTTGAGTATATGTTTGAGACCCTCTCCTTGGTTCTGCCAGAGAAACCTTACCCTCCATGGAGACTGTCTTATATTTTTAGAGGTGTCAGAGATTCAATTTGAAGGACAACATAGGAGATGGATATCCTCTGGACGGAATTGACAGGACACTAGGATATGGACATCCTCTGGATGGAACTGACAGGACAACGTACAAAAAATAGACTTCCGAACCTTTCCCTTGGATGTTCCTTCCTCCCCCGTAACCACTGCCTTGTGTCTGCTTCCAGCATGTGAAGTAGGCAGGAGGAGCAAACAGCAGAGGAGGCTTAATTTCAACCCTCACTTGGATCACTGAGCCCTCACTTAGGTAATAGGCACTCTTGGGATTCGCTGTATGTAAGTCACTTCTCCAAACCAGCTCTTTTCTGGGAAAGAAACTGTGGCTGACACTCTTCCTTCCTCCTTCTTTGGAGCAGAATCTTGATTTTGTGAAGCTATCTATCCTCCTCTCTGCCTGTGTGTCAGGGAAGACCCCGGCTCAGAGGGCCGATCCTGAGAGGTCTAAGCCGATGGTGGCTTTCCCCTCTCCCTGTGGCAGTGGGTGGTATAGGCATGGGTTGACAATGAGCAAACTCCAGCCTGATGCCTGAGATTGAGTGCTGCCAGGGCTTCTGGGAAAGTTTACTGTCTCAGACAGAGCTTGTTTGTGGCTCCATGATACCCGGGTTGCTGCAGCCCAACTTGCCACCAGCCTGGGCTAAAGCCCTCACATGGGTGGCTGGGAAGGAAGAAACTGGTCCGTTCTGACATAGTCGAACCACCGAATTCACCAAATCCAGAGACCCACCCAAGCCTCTTGTGATGGGAGAGAACCCATTTCCTTATTAGATAAGCCTATTTGAGGCAAGGTTTTCTCAAGGCATCCCAACTGATGACCCTACAAGCAAGATTAGAAATCCCCTTGTAATTCATTGTTTGGTGAAATCAGGCCAAGAAGCAAGATTGAGGTTCTACAAAATCTGGTTGGAGTCACTGGTCCACTAGCTTTCCTGTTTGCATTAAGCAACAACAGGGAGAATGAATGCCAGATGCATTGGAACACTGCATGTCCATTTAAAAAGGGGACATGGAACACATACACTAACAAACTTGGATTAGATCGGTTACTGTTTGAATGACTTTCTGTTCATGAATCTTTTCCTGCCCAAGAAGCAAATTTCTCACCTTGCTATCCCTCCTTTAAAGCCCCTTTAAAGAAAATGGATTACAGGCAGTGGCTCATGCCTATAATCCCAGCACTTTGGGAGGCTGAGGTGGGCAGATCATAAGGTCAGGAGTTCGAGATCAGCCTGGCCAACATTGAGAAACTCCATCTCTACTAAAATACAAAAAATTAGCTTGGGATGGTGGCACATGCCTGTAATTCCAGCTGCTCAGGAGGCTGAGGCAGGAGAATCATTTGAACCTGGGAGGCGGAGGTTGCGGTGAGCCAAGATTGCACCATTGCACTTCAGCCTGGGCTACAGGGTGAAACTCCATCTCAAAAAATAAATAAATAAAAGAAAAATTCTTATCAAGATATAGAACATTTTTTAAAAATAGAGAAAGAAAATAGAAGTGATTCTTAATAGCTGTTGGAGGTAGAACACATGCCACATGCGCCTGGGGAAGCATTTTGCCCTCATTCCAACCTTGGCCAGAGAAATAGCTAGCCAGAGAAATAGCTATAAGGAGTTCTCCCCGAGCCTTAGCTCCTGACATTCAGACTAAGCAAGGCTGGTCTGGGGCCCTGGAATTCATATTTTTAACAAGTTCCCAGGTGATACTGAGGTGGGTAATCCAGGGACCTTTCTTTGGGAAACGTTGGTCTGATGCACCCAGGACCGGTACTGGTTTTCTCCAGAGCGGCCTGTGGCAGAGGGAAGAAGGAGCGATGAAGTCACAGCTCTGCCAGCCCTGAGCCTCTGCATCTCCGTTTCTTCACGTGGAAAATAGGACTAACAACACTCAGTCCCCACGGCTGTCATGAGGACGGGAGACTCAAGGAGAACTGCACAGTGCGGCTCAGCCTTGCGCTTTGTTGCTTATCAGTTTTGATTGTTCATGGCTCTTCAGGACCACAGTCCTGTCCTCTCTCCCAGACTGTGGCAGCATCTGATCTCTCTGGGTGGGTCCAGATCTTCTCTCATAAATCCATCCAGCTGAGCTTGCCATCCACTAGCAAGAGGAGATGCTGGCTCCTGCACACCTTCTGTTTGGTGCCTACCTGCAAGTCCTCTCGGGTCAGTTAGAGCTGCCCTATGTTTCTGAACATGGCTCCCTGGAAGCCAAAGTTTCACAATAACTAAAGTGAGGAAAGGGGACTCTCCTATTTAGAATTAGCATGCCAGCCTCTTCCCACTTCATAGGAAAGAAGAAGGAAAGGAAGGGAATTGACAAAAATCAACCTCCAGCTGACGACTCCCAGGCAATCCATTTATCCAACACAGATTTTTCCAACACTTATTATATACTAGACACTGGCAAGGACTGAGTTTGCCCCTGGCCTGCGCCATCTTTGCCACCCTTTATCTTGTAGGAACACACTGAGAGCCAGAGTCTGCAAGAGAATGAGGCAACAGTTGACTTTTCTTCGGCCTGAATTTCACCTTCTCACCTTCCTTCCTGTGACCCTCTCTTCTCCAGCTCCCAGGCACCAGGTGAGTAGATAAGTGCGCCGATGCTGTCTCTGGTTGCACAGGGGCCAGTTTAGGGCATTGCTCTGTCTTGCCCTTCCTCAAGGGACCTGTGCTGTGGGGCACACTTAGGGTTAGGGATAGCCGCCCAGTCTTCCCAGCCCCAGCACCCTGTGCTTTGCAATCTGTGGTGAAATCCACCAAGGGATGTGCTGCTCAAAGAGCTGAAGACAGAACTCATTTGAAGCCTGCAAATGCCTTAGTCTTTAAAGAATTCACTAGAGCCAATGCAAGACTGTTCCTATCCATCCTATGTGCTCCATCCTGGTCTCATGAGTAGACCTGGGGACAGTATCATGGGTTTGCACAAACCTTCTCCTCATCTCATCTGTCATGATGCTCAAGGCAGGTGAGGGAAAGAAGAGTCCCCTGTGTGTGGCCCCAGTTGATGCTGCTTGGCCTGCATTTCTCTCTAGTCTCCAAGACAGGAAGGAAAATGATTTTTGTCCTTGTGAAAACTCTCTATGTCGAGAGAATCCTGACTTTGCTCCTAGCCTCCTCCTCCCCAGGCAACCTATGTTCTCAGCCTGTCTGGGACAGGGTGATCCCCTATCCTGTGATCTCCTTTGTGCCTTTCCTGTTCCTCTTTGGCATCTTCAGTTTTTGGTCATATTCAAAACTGGACATTATGCATAAATCAGGTGCAATTGATGCCCAAAGGAACAGGATGACTTCCATCCAATGGCTTGGCACAATATGCTTCTTCTAATATGTCTTGGGATTCAGCTGATCTGTGAACAGAGACCCCAGTTAAAACCCTCTGTAGCTGCAGCAAACATCCCAGAAAAGGGGCTAGTCACAGATCCTGGAGCTCTGGGGAATTTCTTCTAGATACAGAGCTTTGAGGAACAGCTTGGAGGAAGCCACTGAGGCCTACACACAGCCTCTGCTCCTGGGAGAGCCCTGAAGGGCCACAAGATGTACTCGAGGGGATGATACTGTGGTCACCCAAGGCTCCAGCCCAGCTGACCCCCATGGCTTCCTCAGTGAACTCTGTTCCCAGCCACATCAGGGTAGTTCCTCTTCCTCAGGGCAGGCTGCACAACTTGAGACTTCCATGCCTGGGTCTGTGCTAACCCACTCCACCCTCCAATGATTAAACCCCTCTTCTCTTCAAGGCACTGTTCAGATGCTCCTTTTCTGATGCCCCCCAGGCTCCTCCCTACAGCATGTTACTAAATAAATCTCCAACCTGGTTTGGGATTCAGTACTAGTTTCCACAACCCTCTTTCCCACTGAACAACTTGGCCATCTCCTCAAGGGGAGGGAATCTTCATTTAAAAATGGGCTCCTGTATAGAAGCACAGTGTCAGTTGCTTTGCATAAGAATTTCATTTAATCCTCACTGCCCACTTCATTAGGCAGGTATTAATATACCCATTTTACAGATGAGATTCACCAAGTAAAGGCAGAGGGCTAGAATTAGGATTTCAACTTGAGTCTGACTCCAAAGCCCACGGTCTTGCAATAACCACGTTATGAATCTTATATTCATCTTTGTTTGGTCTTACTATCTGGCACAGTGCTTTGTACGTAAACAATTCTCAATAAATGTTTGCAGAGTGCAATGTGTCATCTGAGTGTTGAATGATCTCGAGTAATTTACACTTTGGCATAACTTTCTGAAGGGGAAATTTACCCCTTAAAAGGGGAATATTAAAAGAAATAATAAATGAACCTGGAATTAGTAGAAAGAAAAGATGTTTCCTGGCATTCCTCCCTGTCTTTTTTCCTGCCACGTTTAATCTACATCAGAAAAACTGGGTCCAGCTGGTCAGAGGGAATAGTCTTTGTGGCCGTTGCAGGAGACAGTGTCCCATCCCCGCCTGCGGTTACATCTGACAGTTCCTTCTTCAGGATTCTCTGCTGAGTGTATTCCAGGCTCTTATTTTGTCAGAATGTAAGACCAGGATCTCCACCTCAGATGGAGATAGGCATCCCCCCTCCCTCTGCCATCCATAGGAGCCCCGGAGCTGAGCTCCTTGCAATGGGAAGACTGAGTTCCTTCCCCTTGGCCTCAGCACTGGCACACACAACCAGCAGCCTCTTCCCAAAGCACATCTCCTTCTGTGGGAGCAGCATGGCTATAGAAGGTCACTGCCTATCTGTAGCTGCTCTGCCAGCTGCTGCTGACCACCCCACCGACCCTGTTTCTATATGTCATATGGTGAGACATATAGAGGGCCCTCTCCAAGTCCATTCACTCAGGATTTCCTCCTTAGTCAAAGTCAGAGGCTTTACCCAATCACATGGGTGTCATGTGGAGGGAGCAAGCGTCACCTCCAGGTTCCCCCGAGGACTCTGCACATCCTGTAAGCATCCTCCAACTAACCCATTGCAGAGAGTCCTTCCCTCCAGTTACTTTCCCCAGAGCTACTCAGCGGATGTGAAGGGCTTGTGCTCTTATTTGTTCATTCATTCATTCATTCAGCCAGTCCTGACGTTTACTCATTCACTGCCAATCCCACATGCCTGTGTGCTGCTCTCTTCTGCAAGCATTTGGCTCTTCATTTCAGAATTTCCGCTGAGTCATAGCTGGAGCAGGCAGGAAGGGTGTCCCTTCAGCTCTCTAAATTTACCTCCCTGAGTTTGTCTTCCCATGGTGGCCAGTTGACCTTGACCGGCTTGACTTCAGAGAAGCCAGCTGGAATTAGGCAGAGGCAGAAGGCTCCGAGGAGGAAGGTGGCTCAGGTCGGATGCGCCCCTCCGGGCCTGCGTCCAGAGCAGTTGGCCTCAGCGTGTGTCTCCTCCCATCCTGGCTCTGCCCATGGCAGGGCTCTGAGTATGTGCCTGGCCCTGCAGCCACATGGAGGCGTGACATGTGACCATGACTTTTGGCTGGAGGTGGAAGTCATGTGCACGTGGCTTGGGGCTTAGCTCTGGCCCTGCTACTCACTCAGAATTCTCTTCTGGGTTTGGAGGTCTGTGAGCAAAATGAAAAAACACAGAATTCTGTTATTCTGTTCCTCTTAGCATAAGCATTCTTTTTCTTGGGTTCTTTTTTAGGAACAGAGCAAAATTAAAAGTAAAGAGACCGAAAAGCAGCAACACCCAGGGCTGAAGCATAGGACTAAAGGAATGCATTTAGAAACACATGTGACCGTCGCTGCCATGGCTGTGTGACTTTGGGCCAGTTGTTTAACTTCTCTGGGCCCTGTGCTGCTCATGAGACCCAAGGGCACTGCTGTAAGACATCTGTGTGCATGTGTATGTGGGTGTGCATATTCCTTGATTGTTCTATTTTTCTATGCCTGCTTACTCTAACAACAGAGAAAGCACCCAAAGTGCTAAATAACACCAAATGCCATGAAATGGATGGCACAATGGCATTGCACTCAAGGAGCCCAGGTTGCTATTATTTTCTGTTTTTCCAGAAAGTTAACAGGAAACACAGAGTTCTATTGTGAGACAGACCTTCTCCTGTTCCAATGGGGCAAATGTTCCAGGCACACACCCAGCTGAACGGCATCGACATCCCTGCCTTTGGCCATTGAGACACTGGCACCTTTTGGAAAACGTCCCAGAATTATTTTTCTCTTGCTGCTCCACAGCCTGAGGGGAGAAGGGGTGGCTGGATTTTGTTATTCAGCCATCAACAAAAATGAAGCAAATGAGAGACTCTTCCCAAAGAAATGACTCCTGCTTTCCAGAGAGACACGTTGTTTGAGATCAACATCCTAAATTTGCCGTTTGACTATCTCTGTCAGAATCCACGTACCAAGAATATGACAAAGTCAAGGCAGGTGTTTGTAGACCAAAAAAACATAAACGCGGGATGCTGAAACATTAGAATGTGTGTATTGGATATCCTATGCTAAGTCAAGTTTGCTTCTGAATGCCAGCAAGCGGGACAACAGCATGGTAAATACATCACTTGCCAAGAAGCACAATGTGTCCTACAGATACTATTTCATTCTTCCCAGACCAGCGCGTTCCCAGCTTAGGGTGGGGACAAGGAGGGCAGCACGTGACAGTCCCCTGGAAGTTTTTCAAATCCCACACACTCCCTCATGCTTCTCCTTCCCATCCTTCTGTAGAGATTTCAGCATGCCGTCCCCTTTGAGAAGCACTGTGCTTTTTAGGGACATTCTCCCAAAGATAGCCTGTGGTGCTTTCATGCTATTAACGGACCAGAGCATAAAAAATGAAATTCTGCTACTTCCTACCAATCAAATTCTTCCCCGAGCCAAAACCCCAGCCCAGGTGATGAAGTCTTAGCACAACTCTCAAGGCTCACCAGTCTTTATGAACTTGATCCTTTTCATTTAGTTAAAAGAAATCATTTAAGCTTACAGCCAACTTTAAGTCATTGGTAGTCACGGGAGACCAGAAGGTTATGGATAATTGATATCCACTGATAATCCCCAAACCTCATTTGGATCAGTGATTTCAACTCTCCCTTCCTGAAAGCTCTTATTGGAGCTGCTAATAATGCAGACACCCTGACTGGTTTGTGTTCTATCTCCTGTCCTTGCATCAATCCATTTCCCAGCAGAAGTAAAAAGTATTGAAAAGGCCCATGGGCAGACAGCCAGCAAAAGAAGAAACTGAAATATCCCACAGCAGGGAATTGCTATGTATGTAAGCCCCATTTCAAGAATAACTAATACAGAAAAATCCAAATCTTAAAACCTACAAATTAGTGCATGAGTACTACAAATGATGTGCCTTGCAGATTTTTACTTCATAAACAGACTCACTGTGAATCTTTAGGCCAGTGGTTATTCCTTTCTATGGTTTCTTGAAATTCCCTGAGAAACTAAAGAAAGTGATGGACCCCTTTTCCATAAAATTATATTCATTCATATAGACATAAAATTTTGCTTATAATTTCAGGGGTTTCACAGAATTGCCAAGCACCTTGCAGATATAATGCAAAACATTGAAGCTAATGAAAACAATAAATAGATGTAGCCAGGCATGGTGGTTCAGGTCTGTAGTCCCAGCTAATTGGGAGGCCGAGGTAGGAGGCTCACTTGAGCTTAGGAGTTCAAGACCAGCCTGGGCAAGATAGCGAGACCCCCATCTCAAAAAAATCAATTATTAATTAATTAAGAAAATTGATGTAATTCATTTCTTCTATTAGCTTATTACCTATAAGAAAGAATAGTAAACACTACAAATCTGACTGTATTATGGATTGTAGTGAAAGGCATACAGTGCACCAATTAATGTATACATAATTTAATTACATATATTTTATCAGGCAGAATGGACAAGCATTAACCAAACGTGTCTAAATTACTCTAAAGACTACACTCTAGCTGAGTCCAAGATGGCCGAATAGAAACAGTGGCAATCAAAGGCTCCCATTGAAAAGAACCATAATCGGCATGTGAATCCTTCACCTGCAACCAAGGTATCCAGGTTCTCTCTTCAGAACTGATAGGTGCCTTATGTGATCCATGAAGAGGAAGGAAGAGTAGTGTGGAGTGGCGGCTCACCTAAGAGCCACATGGAGCAGGGGAGTCCCCACTCCTCCAGCAAAGGGAGGTGGTAAGTGTGCTACCCAGCTGGGGAAACTGTGCTTTTTACACGGAACTGTGCAAGCTATGGATCAGAATCTCCCACTCCAAACCCATGTCACCAGGGCCTAGGGTCCAAACCCTGGAGCTGTGCAGAATCTTAACAGCCTCTCAGCTGGAATCTGCCAATCTTCCAGGGGGAGGAGTGACCAGCACCACAGCTGCCGCTGCCTGCTAAGCCATTTGAGCATCTTGGGCTAGGGGCAGCAGCCAACACTGGGACTCATAACTGCCCAACACGCTAAGCTCCCTAAGTGGGGGAAGGGCAGCAGCCATTTCTATAGCTCAGGGCCTCACTTTTTCCCTGCTGGAACCAGGGAGTCTCGCTGGCTTGGTCCCCAAGGGATGTCCCCCACAGCCAAACACACCAGCTGTTGCAGACTGTGGCCAGAGCACCTCTTCAGGCCTGACCCTGATGCATCCTTCCTCACTTGGCTGGGCTTCCCTGCAGGAACTCCAACAACTCCAGTCAGAGGTTCAGGGAAAGAACCTTGCTCTCCCTGGGCCTGAGCCCCTAGGAGGAGTGGTGGCCACAAATTCTGTGGGACTAGCAGATTTAGCCTTTCCTCCTGGTAGTTCTGAGGAATCAGGGCAGCCCAGACTAATGGGTTTCACCACAGCAAAGCACACCCCCTCCACCAAGGGACAGTCAAAGGGCTTCATTAAACCAGTCCTGTTCCCCATGCCACCCAACTGGGTGAGACCCTCCATCAGGGGTTGTCAGACAGCCTATACAGGAGTGATCCTACTGGCATCAGGTTGGTGCCAGTAGGATCACTCCTGTGTAGGCTGAGATCAGAGATCTCAGATGAGGTCAGAGATCTCAGATGAGGTCAGAGATCTCAGAAGGAGCAGACACCCATCTTTGCTGTTCTTCAGCCGCCTTTCGTGACATCTCCCGGGCCAGGAGTGAACCAGATGAATAGGGCATACAGTGAACTCCCAACAAACCATAGCAGCCCTACAGAAAAGGCACCAACCATTGAAAGAAAAACAAACAGAAAGCAACAACAACATCAACAACAACGAAAAGTCCTCACAAAAACCCCATCCAAGGGTCAGCAGCCTCAAAGATCAAAACAAGATAAACTCATGAAGATGATAAAGAATCAATGAAAAAACCCTGAAGATCCAAAAAGCCAGAGTGCCTCTTGTCCTTTAAATGATCACAGCATCTCTCCAGCAAGGGTGCAGAACTGGACGGAGGATGAGATGGATGGATTGACAGAAGTAGGGTTTGCAAGATGAATTGACAGAATTAGGGTTCACAAAACTCTGCTGAGCTAAAGGAGCATGCAAAGAAGCTAAGAATCTTGATAAAAGGTTAGAGGAGCTGCTAACTAGAATAACTAGTTTAGAGAGGGAAATAAATGACCTGATTGAGCTGAAAGACACAGCATGAGATCTTCATGAGGCATACACAAGTATCAAGAGCCAAATCAACCAAGTGGAAGAAAGGATATCAGACTTTGGAGACCACCTTGCTGACATAAGGCATGCAGACAAGGTTACAGAAAAAGGAATAAAAATGAATGAACAAAGCCTCCAAGAAACATGCGACTTCATAAAAAGACCAAACCCACAATTGATTGGAGTACTGAAGGGGATGGGGAGAATGGAAACAAGCTGGAAAACACACTTCAGGATATTATCCAGGAGAACTTCCCCAACCTAGCAAGACAGGTCAACATGCAAATTCAGGAAATACAGAGAACACCACTAAGATACTCCATGAGAAGATCAACCCCAAGACACACAATCATCAGATTGTCCAAGATTTGAAATGAAGGAAAAAATGTTAAGGGCAGCCGGAGAGAAAGGCCAGATCACTTACCAAGGGAAGCCCATCAGACTAACAGCAGACCTCTCAGCGGAAACTCTACAAGCCAGAAGAGACTGGGGGACAAAATTCAACATTCTTAATGAAAATAATTTTCAACTCAGAATTTCATATCCAGCTAGACTAAGCTTTATAAATAAAGGAGAAATAAAATCCTTTCTAGACAAGCAAATGCTGAGGGATTTCATTACCATCAGGCCTGCCTTGTAAGAGCTCCTAAAAGAAGCACTAAATGTGGAAAGGAAAAACTGGTACCAACCACTGCCAAAACACACCAAAAAAAAAAAAAAGACCAATGACAATGAAGAAACTGCATCAACTAGTGTGCAAAATAACCAGCTAGTATCATGATGATGGGATCAAATTCACACGTAACTATACTAATCTTAAATGTAAATGGGCTAAATGCCCCAACTAGAAGACACAGATTGGCAAATTGACTAAGAGTCAAGACCCATCAGTGTGCTGTATTCAGGAGATTCATCTCACATGGAAAGACACACATAGGCTCAAAATAAAGGGGAATGAGAGCATACCAAACAAATGAAAGCAAAAAAGAGCAAGGGTTGCAATCCTAGTCTCTGACAAAACAGACTTTACACCAACAAATATCAAAAAAGACAAAGAAGGGCATTACATAATGGTAAAGGGAACAATTCAACAAGAAGAGTCAATTATTCTCAATATACTTGCACCCAACACAGGAGAATCCAGATTTATAAAATAAGTACTTAGAGACCTACAAAGAGACCTAGACTCCCACACAATAATAGTGGGAGACATTAACAATAAGACAGAACAACAAGGAAGAAAATGAACAAGGATATTCAGGACTTTAACTCAGCTATGGACAAGTGGACTTAATAGACATCTATGAAACTCAGCACCCTAAAACAACAGAATATACATTCTTCTCAGTGCCACATGGCACTTATTCTAAAATCAACCACATAATTTAAAGTATGAAACTCCTCAGCAAATGCAAAAGAACTGCAGTCACAACAAACAGTCTCTCAGACCACAGTGCAATCAAATTAGAACTCAGGATTAAGAAGCTGACTCAAAACCACACAATTACCTGAAAATTGAACAATGTGCTCCTGAATGACTCCTGGGTAAATAATGAAACTAAGGCAGAAATCAAGAAGTTCTCTGAAACCAATGAGAACAAAGAGACAATGTACTAGAATCCCTGGAACACAGCCAAAGCAGTGTTAAGAGGGAAATTTATAGCACTAAATTCTTACCTTAGAAAGTGAGAAAGATCTCAAGTTGACACCCTAACATCACAATTAAAAGAGCTAGAGAGGCAAGAGCAAACTAATCCAAAAGCTAGCAGAAGACAAGAAACAGATCAGAACAGAACTGAAGAAGATAGAGACAAGAAAAACCCTCCAAAAATCAATGAATCCAGGAGCTGATTTTTTTGACAAAATTAACAAAATACATAGACCACTGACCAGACTAATAAAGAATAAAAGAGAGAGGACTCGAATAGACACAATAAAAAATGCTAAAGGAGATATTACCACTGACCACACAGAAATGCAAACTACCATTGAGAATAATATAAACACCTCTATGCAAATAAACTAGAAAAATCTAAAAAAAAAAGAGATAAATTTTTGGACATACACACTCTCCCAAGCTAAACTAGGAAGAAGTCGAATCCCTGAATATACCAATAACAAGTTCTGAAATTGAGGCAGTAATTAATAGCCTACCAACCAAAAAAAAAAAAAAAACCCCAGGACCAGACAGATTCACAGCCAAATTCTATCAGAGGTACAAAGAGGAGATGGTACCATTCCTTCTGAAGCTATTTCAAACAATTGAAAAGGAAGGACTCCTCCCTAACTCATTTTATGAAGCCAGCACCATCCTGATACCAAAACCAGGCAGAGATACAACAAAAAAAGAAAACTTTAGGCCAATATCCCTGATGAGGCCAAGTGCGGTGGCTCACGCCTGTAATCCCAGCACTTTGGGAGGCTGAGGCGGGCGGATCACGAGGTCAAGAGATCGAGACTATCCTGGCCAACATGGTGAAACCCTGTCTCTACTAAAAATACAAAAAAATTAGCTGGGCGTGGTGGCACACGACTGTAGTCCCAGCTACTTGGGAGGCTGAGGCAGGAGAATTGCTTGAACCCGGGAGGTGGAGGTTGCAGTGAGCCGAGGTCATGCCACTGCACTTCAGCCTGGCGCCTGGTGATGGAGTGAGATGCTGTCTCAAAAAAAAAAAAAAAAAATCCCTAATGAACAACAATATGAAAATCCTCAATAAAATATCGACAAACCAAATCCAGTAGCACATCAAAAAACTTATCCACCATGATCAATTTGGCTTTATCCCTGGGATGCAAGACTGGTTCAACATACACAAATCAATAAATGTAATCCATTACATAAACAGAACCAAAGACAAAAACTACATTATTATCTCAATAGATGCAGAAAAGGCCTTTAATACAATTCAGCATCCCTTCATATTAAAAACTCTCAATAAACTAGGTATTGATGGAAGATATCTCAAAATAATAAGAGCTATTTATGACAAATCCATAGCCAATATCATATTGAATGGACAAAAGCTGGAAGAATTCCCTTTGAAAACTGGTACAATACAAGGATGCCCTCTCTCACCACTCCTATGCAACATAGCATTGGAAGTTCTGGCCAGGGAAATCAGGCAAGAGAAAGAAGTAAAGGGTATTCAAATAGGAAGAGAGGAAGTCAAATTGTCTGTGTTTGCAGATGACATGATTTTATATTTAGAAACTTCTTCATCTCAGCCCCCAAACTCCTTAAGCTGATAAGCAACTTCAGCAAAGTCTCAGGATACAAAATCAATGTGCAAAACTAACAGGCATTCCTATACACTAACAATAGACAAGCAGAAAGCCAAATGATGAATGAACTCCCATTCACAATTGCTACAAAGAGAATAAAATACCTAGGAATACAGCTATCAAGTCATGTGAAGAACTTCAAGGAGAACTACAAACCACTGCTCAAGGAAATAAGAGAGAACAAACAAATGGAAAAACATTCCATCCTCATGGATAGGAAGAATCAATATTATGAAAATGGCCATACTGCCCAAAGTAATTTATAGATTCAATGCTATTCCCATCAAACTACCACTGACATTCTTGACAGCATTAGAAAAAATGACTTTAAATTTCATATGGAATCAAAGAAGACCCCATATAGCCAAGACTTTTTTTCCTAAGCAAAAGGAACAATGCTGGAGGCATCACGCTACCTGACTTTGAACTATACTGCAAGGCTACAGTAACAAAAATAGCATGGTCCTGGTACCGAAACAGACATATAGACCAATGGAACAGAACAGAGACCTCAGATATAACACCACACATCTACAACCATCTGATCTTCAACAAATTGAGCAAAAACAAGCAATGGGGAAGCGATCTATTCAATGAATTGTGCTGGAAAAACTGGCTAGTCGTATGCAGAAAACTGAAACTGGACCTCTGTCTTACACCCTATACAAAAATTAACTCAAGATGGATTAAAGACTTAAATGGAAAACCCCAAAGCTATAAAAACCCTAGAAGAAAACCTAGGCAGTACCATTCAGGACATAGGCATGAGTAAAGATTTCATGATGAAAACACCAAAAGCAATGGCAACGAAAGCCAAAATTGACAAATGGGACCTAATTAAACTACAGAACTTCTCCATAGTAAAAGAAACTATAATCAAAGTGAACAGGCAACCTACAGAATGGGAGAAAATTTTTGCAATCTACCCATCTGACAAAGGCCTAGTATCCAAAATTTACAAAGAACTTAAACTTACAAGAAAAAAAAGAACTTAAACTTACAAGAAAAAAAAAACCATCAAAAAGTGGGCAAAACATATGAACAGACACTTCTCAAAAGAAGACATTTACATGGCCAACAAACATTTGAAAAAAGCTCAACATCACTGATCATTAGAGCGATGCATATCAAAACCACAATGAGATACCATCTCATGCCAGTTAGAATGGCAATTTTTAAAAAGTCAAGAAACAATAGATTCTGGCAAGGCTGTGGAGAAATAGAAACCTTTTACACTGTTGATTTGAGTGTAAATTAGTTCAGCCACTGTGGAAGGCAGTAATAGTGATTCCTTAAGGCTCTAGAACCAGAAATAACGGTTGATCCAGCAATTCCATTACTGAGTATATACCAAAGGAATATAAATCATTGTACTCTAAAGACACATGCACATGTATGTTTATTGCAGCTGTGTTTACAACAGCAAAGTCATGGAACCAACCCAAATGCCCATCAATGATAGACTGGATAAAGAAAATGTGGTACATATACACCATGGAATCCTATGAAGCCATAAAAAGGCATTAGATCATGTCCTTTGCAAAGATATGGATAAAGCTGGAAGCTATCATCCTCAGCAAACTAACACAGGAACAGAAAACCAAACACCGTGTGTTCTGACTCATAAATGGGAGTTGATCAATGAGAACACATGGACACAGAGAAGGGGACAACACATACCAGGGTCTGTTGGGAGTGGGGGACGAAGGGAGGGAACTTGGGGGACAACAAACCACTGTGGCACATGTATACATATGTAACAAACCTTCATATTCTGCACATGTATCCCAAAATTTAAAGTAAAATAAATTTTAAAAAAAGACTACACTGTAATATCCTTATAAAACATTACTTCAAAATAGACACATCTGTTATTAATATCTACCATCTATTGGGAGCCTCCACATAGCTATACAAAATCAATGTGCAAAAATCACAGGCATTCTTACTCTGCCCTCTGCATTACAGGTATGCAGAGGGCAGAGAAAGAATCAATTATTTCTAACAAGGACAGGGTTGTCAAGAATGACATCACAAGGAAGCTGACACTTAAATGGAGCCCTGAGAGTGATTTTCAAAAGAGCTCAATAGACCAAAGGACATAAGATTAATGTGTTAGGAATCACAACCAATGGAAGGTGAACCAGCAATAAATATTATACCTCTCTGGAATCAAGAGTCATTGGCATTTATAGAAATGTAGGCACACACGAAATGCATAGATAATAGGTCTATTTGAAATCCATTTTCTCTTTCCTTTCCTCATTTCCTCCCAATTTTATCTAAAGAAATGTGTGACCTCCACTTAAGGGGCCCTCGTGAATCCCATCTGAAATGTTTGTTGGCTCCCCAGACCTTGGGTGCTGATGGCCTTTCCCAGTAACAAGAGATTGAAATGCACATATGCAAGCTGTCAAACTCCAATCCTGGCATGGGAAGAGAGGATTGTGTTGTGCCAAAAGTTTTACAGATAGGATTCCCAGGTCAGAAGAGCCAAAGATGGATATTTTCACTTTGCAAAGCTGATACTAGAAATTCAGCATTTACGGTGCTTTGAACAGAGTAGCCTTGCAAAAATTATTTCTTGAATGAATGAAAACTGGAACTGTAAGAAATTCCAGAAGATAACAATGGAAAGTAGAATGATTTGGTCATATGTCTCTTTTTAGAACTAAAAATCCATCATGAATATATAGGCCAGTTTTTTTTTTTTTTTTTTTTAACATTAGATCTGCTTTAAATTAGAGCTGCTTTCTTTTTTCTTTTTTTCAAATACAATCTGAGATAAGACTCTTATAAAAAGGCTGGGGGCTACTCTGGTTAAAGCAGAGTAGCAGAGCAGAGGTTGGGGAAAGCGGGACGCATCCCTCAGCCCTCTGTCAATGTCCTCTTATCTTTAGAAACTAACCACTCAGAGCATGGCCCACAGAGCAACAGCAGCAGCATCCCCCGGGAGCGCGTGAGAAATGCAGCATCTCAGACTTCACTCCAGACCTCCTGAGTCAGAGTCTGTGTTTTGACAGATCACAGAATCAGTCTGTGATTCAAATGAACATAAAAATTTGAAAAGCTCTGTTCTCAAGAACTTTCATCCTTAGAGATGTGCTGTGGAAAAGATGAACACTTGGTTGTATTTTCATTTTAAGATGGAAATAACTTACAGGTAAGTTATTTTCTCAGGGAGTTTATGCAGAGAGAGACCTCATCAAGCAGCCTCTGTCTAAGTTCTGGGCGGATGAGGTCACCTGCATTCCACTCAGGCCCTGCTGACCTTCTGAGGAGCCATGGCACTTTGCTTCTGGCTGTCACATACTGCTCTAGGCTCTGCCTTGAGGGATCCCATCCTTTCCCCTGCAATCACAGAGCCTACTTCAGAAGCAGCAGTCCCCCACCATCCTCCAGGCTCACAGTGGACAACCACTGTAGGACCTTGACAGGATGTGCATATCCCAGTCACCAGTGAATTTCTCAATGTCTCTGGGCCATCTTGGGGATGTAGTTAGGAAGTGGTGATGGGGTCATACTTAAAAAGCCACTCGAATAGTCCCATATCCCTAAGTGTATGTATGCTTATTTTACAGCATCATATTGTGAATCCAAAAGTATCTGAGGCAGGTCTCAATCAATTTAGAAAGTTTATTTTGCCAAGGTTAAGGGTATACCCATGACAAGCCTCAGGAGGTCCTGATAACATGTGCCCAAGGTGGTTGGAATAAAGCTTGCTTTTATACATTTTAGGGAGACATAACACATCAATGCATACATGTAAGATACATATGGTTCAATTTGAAAAGGTGGAACAACTTGCAGCAGGGCTTCCAGGTTATAGGTAGATTTAAAGATTTTTGGATTGGCAATTGGTTTAAAAAGTTAAGTTATTACCTAAGGGGCTGGAATTAATAGAAAGAAATGTCTGGGTTATAATAAGGAGTTGTGGAGACCAAAGTCTTCTCATGCAGATGAAGCCTTCAGGTAGCAGGCTTCAGAGAGAAGAGATTGTAAATGTTTATTATCAGATTTCATGTCTGTGTTGATGTTAATGCTGGTTGGCTTTTCCTGAATTTCAAAAGGGAGAAGGGTATTAGGAGACATGTCTGACCTCTACTTCCCATCATGGCCTGAACTAATTTTTCAGGTTAACTTTGGAATGCCTTTGGCCAAGAGGAGGGGTCTATTGAGATGGTTGGAGGGCTTAACATTTTATTTCTGGTTTGTAATATCTAAGAATTTCTGGCACATTCATTTAATTTCATGTAAACTACCTGGGTTTTATATAAGCCACCTAGGTTTCAGTCAATGAAATAGGCAAACAGAATCACTTTCAGATATTCAAAAATCTGAAAAATCTTAAATAAATGCACCATTTTGTAAATTTTATCCCAAAAGCACTATGGAGGAACTATGAACCTGAGGCCCCTAAAACTAAAATGATTCTAGGTAAATCATCAAAGACCTATTTGAATCATATAACCAAAAACCAAACCAAACCAACAAAACCTTTTGGCTTGAAGACTGGAGGCTCTTACAGTGGTGTAAGGGCTCAAGTCACTGTCACAGAATCATGGCCTCCCACCCATCCCTATGGTTAGCTCAGAGATACACAATGAGGGAGATCCAGGATCTTTGAAGAAAGATACTGCAACACCATCACAAGGACACTATGTAAATCTTACTTTTGGCCTTCTTGAAAAGGGGCCTCTGGCCATTATGAAATTAACCTTCCCATCACCGGATCCTGGCCCTTAAATAATATGAATACCTAGGGACCTGGAACTGCTATGGTTTGCAAGATAAAATTGGAAGGGATAAATTACAGGTTAAGGTTTTACATTAGTTGTGTTCTACTGTGAGACCCAATGCATCCTTGAAGTCATCTTTGTTTTTTTGTATTCATTTGTAAGCTGCATATCTGAAATAAACATACTTAGAACTACCTACACTGTCTCCCTGACTAGTGAAATGAGTGTTTTGTTCTTTCTTTTTTGTGATGGAGTCTCACTCTGTCACCCAGGCTGGAGTACAGTGGCACAAATCTCAGCTCACTGGAGCCTCCGTCTCCCTGGTTCAAGGGATTCTCCTGACTCAGGCTCCTGAGTAGCTGGGAATATAGGTGTATGCCACCACGCCCAGCTAATTTTTGTATTTTTAGTAGAGACAAGGTTTCACCATGTTGGCCAGGATGGTCTTGATCTCCTGACCTTGTGATCTGCCCATCTTGGCCTCCCAAAGTGCTAGGATTACAGGCGTGAGCCACCACACCAGGCCTGAGTGTTTTTAAAGTAATGGAAGACTGTTGAATTACTCCTCCCTACTAAATAAAATAATCAAACAAATACATCATCCAGGGGATTTCAAAGATTAAGGCTGCCATCAAAGATGAAAAAATCAGGAGTGAGGATTCCTATCATACTCCTTTTTGCCTTCCTTGGCTTGTGTAGAACACAGATGTGTCTGGGAGAACAGCAGTGGACCATTGTGAACCCAATCAGTGACTCCAATTGTAGATGCTATTCCAGACATAGACTCTCCGCTGGAGTGAAGCAATACAACTGCTGAAACCTGGTGCACAGCTATTGATCCAGAAAATACTTTTTCTCTTTTAAAATAAGCATAGAATACAAAAACATTTTTGTTTCACCTGGCAAGGACAGCAGTACGCTTTCACTACCTTATTCAAGACTACCTCAGTTAGCTTTGTGTCAGGTTGTAGTCTGCAGAACATCTCACCATTGATCCATTACATTGATTAGTTCATTGATTAGTGAGCAGGAAATAGCGGGTACCTATATACCTTGATATGGTCAATATGCATCAGAAAGTGGGAGATAAGCTCCATAAAAAATGTCATAGTCTGGTAGTTTAAGTTTCTTGTATATGGTATAGCAGTCTGGAGCATAATAGAACATCTCCTTTGAAATTAAAGACAATCTCTGTATGCTGTATCCCACCCCCACCCAACCCCCCAATATATACACACATACCATTAATTCAGAGTTACAAAGTTTGAGAGTACCTTGGTATTAGAGAGATAACTTACTGCAAACTTAGATCAATTACTGATCTAAGTCATTTACTGCATAGCATCAGGGCAGCCAGTTTTGAGTGCAGCCCAAACTGAGAGAAGGCTTTTCCAGCTGGTTCTGGCTGCAGCACAGGCAGATTTGTCACTTGAGGCTTACCACCCAGTACCTTGACCTGTCTGTAATAGAACATGCTGCTGTGCAGAGGCTGTAGCAAGAAGTGAGAGAGGAAAGCAGCACAGATCCCAGGGTTTTGGAATAAGACCATGTCTGTCCCTTTGAAGAACAGCTTTTGGCTTGCTGCTAGTGCCTTTTAGGGTCTGAATGTGGGTGAAACTTGAACTATACATCATGAACTTGTTATTCTGACCTACAAATTCACCAGTCATGTATGTCCCAAAGTACCACATTGTCAGTAGTAGGAAAATAGACAAATTGAGTAAGTTCTGGAAGTACTAATGTAGGTAATTTGCATTCCCAGGTAGGCTCTTCTCCCATGGCATCTACTCTTGCCAAATCGCTGTCTCCCCTTTCAACCTATACTATGGCCTCACGTGACATTCCCTAGGACAGAAAGGGAAGAAAACAATGCAACATTAATCTGCAGATTGTCCTGCATGATACGTGGATTCCAATGAGAGGAGGACCACCATGGCATCACATCTCCAGTTGGAGGTGGCCCTGAAGCACGTGGGGGAAGATAAATCATCTCAAGGGCAGAATTTGGAGTAGCACATCTCATTGTCTGGAAGGAAAGGTGATTGGATGTATCAATCTACAATGATTTGTAAGCAGTACCTGAATGTTTAGCCAGATAGCTAAGCCAAATGTTTAGCTCAAAATAGAGACTTACTGACAAGGAATTCGTAGAAAAGAGATTCGTAGATGAACCTTTCGAAAGGGGTCCAGAGTATGAAGACTTTTGTGTCTCGGGTGACACTCACCAAAAGACCTCTCAGCAGAGGTAGGTAGGGTGTCCCTGTCTTTAGATGTCATTCAGGCTGCTTCTCCAGTCACCTGCTCCAGGAAGGAGCAGCCAGTCACTTGGCAGGACGCTGATAACATTGGACCCTGTTCATCACGGAAGAGACAATGTTTCTTCCTCACTAGAGAAGACACAGTCAAGATGCTGATTTGTTTTCCCAGACTTTCTCCATTCCTTCCAAGGACACCACTAATGGCCTTTTTGAATTATGTTTCAATATCTGGTATTCCACTCCGCACTGTCTCTGACGAAGAAATTTTATTTCACACCAAAAGATGACAGGTGATGGGTTTGTCCGTGGGCTCTACTGGTCTTACCATGTTTCTCACCACACAGAAGCAGCCAGCCTTACAGAATGGTAGAACGGTCTATGGAGGACTCACAGCACCATGTGGGACACAACACTCGGCAAGGTGCACTGCTGCCCCGAAGGAGATAGATAGTACATGATTTGAGCCAGGGACCAACAGTGCCAGAATGCAGGCAGTGGGACAGCACCTCTCACTGTTCTTCTCAAAGACTATTTGCAGCCAAGTCACACAGATCCGTCAGTGCTCAGACCCCTAATGCGCAATGTTTTCCATCACCTCTGCAGGTGAAGAATCCAAACAAGCTGAGGTTCTGACAGAGGGCAAAAGAAACATGGACTGAGTAATAAAGAAATTTATAAATGCCAAATATGAAGGTCTCCTGATTAGTTATAGAAACTAGTATTGTAAGTACTGTAGCACTTGCACATGTGTTTTATGTGTTTCTTTGTTAGCTATGTATGTGTGCATGCAAACCAACTTTCCATCTCCCTTCACTCTTTTCTCCACTGTTTTATATAGAGTACATTGTTCATGGTTAACTTTAACTTTGATGTTTGGGTTTTAGGGAATTAAAATGAGATTGGGATTGAACTGGAGGAAGAGGGATCACCAGCTGCTGAAGGTAGTCAGGAAAGGAGTTAGGGTCTCCCTTTCTAGGAGAGAATGCATGTGTTTGTACATGACCAGTTGCAGTGTGTCAGGGGAGCAGGTTGGTACTGTTGGTGGTGAGAAGTCTGACCTGGAAAGACGGTGTGTGTGGATGTTGAGTAGCTTAAGCAGTGTGCCATGGACCGGCTCTCAGCATTCATTCTAGCTTCCTGCTGGTGTGCCAGCTCAGCCTGCAAAGGCCAGAGCGGTAAAAGTTGCATTTCCCAGATCTTATTGCCACCAAGACCCTCCAATCTGATGCAGTCAGGCCAGACTTGAATTCAAAACTGGGTGAAGTTGAAAGAGGTGCAGGTGCAAAGCTTCATTTGGGACAAGGTCATTTGTCTCCAGCAACTGTTTGGGCGCCTCCCTTCAGTGGCATGGCTGCTTTCCCAGTTGGTGGCGGCGGCCAGCATTCTGACCCTCTGTCTGCTGCAGCCCCAGTGGCAAAACTTCCACTCCCAGCAGAAGCAATAAACACAAGTCTAGGGGCTGGAGTGTTGTTGAGACTTCCACAAAGAGCTCTAACAACTGTAAACACATAAGACCCGGTACCAAGTTCCTTTCTGTTTAAGCTACCTAGAGTGGCTTCTTTTCTCCACCATCACCCTGGCCAATGCTCTGGGAGGGGATCAATGTTAAAAATAGAAGCCCCAGAAACATAAACGCTAATTTCCATTTTTGTAGGCACCATGGACTATCTATGGTCACGTGTAATGAGAAATACAAAGAATGGACCAATTGTATTAACTTAGGATGTAAAGGACACATTCCCAAAAGCTTTGGAAAATGCATTGGTCTAATGCGTCATTGTGACATTTTCCCTCTGAAAACAATTGTCAGAGCTCAAAGTGTACTTTGTGAAATTCGTGTTTAACAATGTAAAATCACTACAAATGTAAATGTATGATCGTGGCCTAAGAGGCAGATGCCCAGCGGCTTGTTCCTCGGGAGCCAGATGGGCCGGGGTTCAAACAGTGGGTCTACCACTTGCTGGCTGTGTGACTTTAAGCAAGTCACTTACCCTCTCTGGGCCTTCTTTTCTTCTGCTGTAAATTAGAGATAATTCTAGTACCTGCATCACAGGGGTTTCGTGAAGATAAACTAAACCGATATGTGTAAAAGACTTGGAACCGCATATATCTATGGCCTAGCAAGAAAAGCTTCAAGTTGCGGCAAAAAACTGAGGGGAAATAAGGAAAAGATCTATCACTGTGATGGTTAATTCTCTACGTCAACTTGACCAAGCTAAGGTATGCCCAGATAGCTGGTAAAACATTATTCGGGGTGTGCCTGTGAGGGTGTTTTCAGAAGAGATTGGCATTTGAATAGGCGAAGTAAAGGTCACCCTCAGCAATGTCGGCAGGCCTCATCCAACCAGCTGAGAGCTGGAATAGGAAAAAGGTAGAGGGGTGGGGAATCTGCTCTCTGCTTGAACTGGAACATCCATTTTCTCCTGGCCTTGGCCAGCCACACTCCCAGTTCTCAGGCTTTGGGACTCAGACTGGAACTTACACTGGGGTTCCCCTGGTTCTCAGGACTTCAAGTTTGGACTGGGACTACACCACCAGCTTTCCTGGTTCTCCAGCTGGCAGACAGCAGACTGGGGGACTTCAGTTTCCATAATTGTGTGAGACAATCCCTCATAATAAATCTCTATCATCTATCTATCTATCTATCTATCTATCTATCTATCTATCTATCTATCATCCATCCATCCATTTATTATCTATCATCTATCTATCATCTATCCATCTATCATCTAGCTAGCTAGCTATCATCTATCTAGCTATCATTCATCCATTTATCATCATTCTATCATCCATCCATCATCTATCTATCTATCTACCATCTGTCCCTCTATCATCTATCATCCATCCATCCATCATCTATCATCTATCTATATATCTGTCATCCATCCATCTACCTATCATCTATCTACCTGTCTACCTATCTATCTATCTGTCTATCCATCCATCCATCCTATTGGTTCTATTTTCCTGGAGAACCCTGACTAGTACAACTACACTGTATTAAAGACAATAAAATGTTTTCAGGTGTTAATGTCCCCCAAACATAACTCCTTACCGAATAAATCTGATCTCACCTTCTACAAGGGTTATGTGGCCCTGTCTCCGAGGACTCAGTCTAAAGGGATCCTACTGCATCATTACTTCTACAACATGCTACTGGACTGGGAAGTACTCTACGTAGGAGTCAAAATACCTGCATGTACAGCCTGTCTCTATGACACACTCACTGTGAATGGAAGCCTCCCAGCCTTCAGTTGTATCCTCTATTGAGTTAATTTATTAGCTGGGAATAGTGAGCCCTTCCCTCCCACTCCCAGGGATGCCGTTAGGCTGCATGGATCATGGCTGTCAACACCTTCCGTGAGACTCCAAAGGACATATGAGAATAAGGGGTATTCTTATGCCACGGCCACTCTTGCCCTATCGCACGCCACCGAGTGGCCATTCCTGAGGCATTATTAAATAGGAACTCGGCCTGCAGGACACTCTGGAGGTTTTCCTTCTTCATTGTCCTCTAGACCAGGGCTGTTCTGGAGCTTCACTGCCCGATACAGGTGCCACTAGCCTCACGTGGCTACTGAGCACTTGCAGTATAGCTAGTGTGACTGAGGAATTGATTTTTAAATTTGATTGACTTTTAATTAATTTAAATTTAAATAGCCACATGTAGCTAGTGACTGCCTTTGGCCCGACAAATAAGTGAATGTCCAAATGACCACAGGTCTGGTGGCCACCATTTTCATACACATGAGAGGCTGACAATTCTGTTCTCTCACTACTACCCTGGGCATAGAGAGAACTTGTTAGGATAATGAGGCATGAAGGACAAGGGAGGACAGACATCTGTCCTGCTGGATCCCATCTGCAGTGGAGGAGAGAAAGGGAGAAGACAGAGACACAACAGCTGCTGGGTGGGTCCTGGGCAAGTTCCTTTGCAAGGTCACAGGTAGAACGTGGCAAGTCAGTCCTGGGAGGGGCTTTGTAGAGAACAATGTCAGGGCTCTGCCTGTTCCCCCTGGGTCCGCTGGATGGGCACCCCACACCCGCTTGAGTGTGCTCTTCCTTCAACAGCCAGGACCTGCAGCTTCCCTTTTCAGGACTGGCCTCAGACTTCACTGCCCTGCAGCCTGCAAAGAGCTAGAAGTGCCTAAGAACCCCCTTAACTGATGAAAAAAGCCTGCAGCTGTATGAAGGCCAAGCTCCCTTGCTTTGGGTTGGGGCAACTCTGAGGCGTATCTTTCATCTTAGAGTCTCCTGCAGGTTCAGGCTGAAGAGGCTGGGTAGGTGCTTGCCTGAGAGCACACCCAGGCTTGGCTTCTCCTGTGCCCCCACTTCCTGCTGCTCTCCCCAGGAGTGCTTCTTCGACACATCACTTGTACGGCAATCCTCATCCAAAGATCTCCACAAGAGTGCTCCAGGGAACCCCACCTAAGACAGACACCTTCTAATCAAACTCAAAAGAAGCTGAAGAATTAATGTGATAACCAACTGGGTGTGGTGGCTTACTCCTGTAATCCCAGCACTTTGGGAGGCTGAGGCAGGCAGATCACCTGAAGTTGGGAGTTCAAGACCAGCCTGACCAACATGGAGAAATCCCATCTCTATTAAAAATACAAAATTAGCCAGGCATGGTAGTGCAGTCCTGTAATCCCAGCTACTTGGGAGGCTGAGGCAGGAGAATCCCTTGAACTTGGGAGGTGGAGGTTGTGGAGATCCAAGATCATGCCATTGCACTCCAGCTTGGGTAACAAGAGGAAAACTCTGTCTCAGAAAGAAAAAAAAAAGAATTAATGTGCTAACCAATTTGCTGAGTCTATACAAGGGGCAGCTTTCCCCTGGGAAGCACTCTCAGGAAACCAAATTGCCATTCACACGTCGCTGAATGAACTAAGAGTCAGTACAGAGCACAGTAGGACTAACAACCATGTTTCCATGAACTCTAGGTAGCCTGGCAGCTTAACAATCCTCATGAAAAGACTATTTTCCTGGACAGATGGGTCTAAAACTCCAGCTTCCTTATCCCTAGATAAAGACACACAGGCTAGGTGGTAGCTCATGCCTATAACCCCAGCTATTTGAGAGGCTGAGGTGGGAGAACGGCTTGAGCCCAGGAATTCGAGACCAGCCTGGGAAACATGATGAAACCCCATCTCTACAAAAAAAAAAAAAAAAAAAAAAAAAAGCAGCCAGGCATAGCGGTGTGCACCTGTAATCCCAGCTACTAGGGGGTCTGAGGGCTTAAGCCAAAGGGGTTGAGACTACAGTGAGCTGAGATTGTGCTGCTACACTCCAGAATAGGCGACAGAGCAAGATTCTGTCTCAAAAAAAAAAAAAGACAAGACACAGTCTTTGGCTCCCTTCAGGGTATGTTCCCAGAAGGCCCCACCCTTTGATTTGGGTAATGACAGAATCTCAGGCTGGGACCACACACTTCAGCTGTAACACGGTCAGTTTTCTTTCAGTTTCTGCCTCTCCGACACATTTCCTTGAGGCTACGCCCTGGTCACTGTACAAGATTCTCCAGAGAAACTGAACTTATTGGATGTGGAGACAGAGACAGAGAGGGAGATCTATTTTAACAAATCGGATTACACGATTGTGAGGACTGGCAAGTCCAAAATCCGCAGGGCAGGCTGGCACTGGAGACCCAGGGAAGAGTTGATGTTGTAGCCTGGATCTGAAGGCTGTCTGGAGGCAGAGTTCCTTCTTCCTCAGTGACCTCAGTCTTCTGCTCTTAAGGTCTTCAACTGATTGGATGAGGCCCACCCACATACCAGAGAGTAATTTACTTTACCATCTACTGATTTAAACGTCAATCAGATCTTTTTTTAAAAAAAAAAACTTCCTTAATGGTAACATCTAGACTGGTTTTTGATTAAAAAAAACTAGGTACCATGACCTAGCCAGGTTGACATATAAAATTAAGCATCACAGCCACTTTGACTGAACTGGTTTTCTACACTTAGTTAAGATGCGCTTTGTTCTCCCTTAAGGAAACTTGGAAAACTTGCTAGTGATCCCAGCAACAAACCATCACTCCAAGTGGTTAAGCTCATTCATTTTGTAATTTTATTGACTTCAATTTTCAGACTTGACTCCCACATTTTTGTTGGCCTGCCTTCTTTGGGGCATGTGTCTGTCACACAGACTACTCTGAACAGGAGACTGATGACTGTAGAAGCTAAGGCGGGGCACGGTGGCTCAAGCCTGTAATCCCAGCACTTTGGAAGGCTGAGGCAGGTGGATCACGAGGTCAGGAGATTGACACCACCCTGGCTGATACAGTGAAACCCCATCTCTATTAAAAATACAAAAAAATAGCCAGGCATGGTGGCACATGCCCACAGGCTACAGTCCCAGAAGTTGGGAGGCTAAGGCAGGAGAATCGCTTGAACCCAGGAGACAGAAGTTGCAGTGAGCTGAGATTGTGACACTGCACTCCAACCTTGGTGACAAGAGCAAGGCTCGTTCCAAAAAAATAAAAAATAAAAAAGCTAAAAGCCTGGACTCCAGAGTCAGATCCAGCTTTGAATCCCGGTCCTGCCATTTACGTGCTCTGTGATTGCAGGGGGTCATTTAGCTTCTCTGAACCTGTTTCCAAGCAATGAAATAGGGGAATTATAGCATCTTAAAGATGTTGTGAAAAGTCGATAGAACCACTCACATTACTCATATTTATTGAACACCTACTCTGAGCCAAGCACTGTGGGAGGCCCTGGCACAAGAGTGGCAAAACAAGAACAGAGGTCTATGCGTGGAAGCCAACAGCCAGCAGAAGAGCTCACATGTAAAACACTTGGCACAATCCCAGACTCATGGTTAGTTGGGGCTGTTATTATTCACTGCTGAGAGTCACTGATTGCCGACAAAGCCCTCCTTTGAACAGGCAGAAAACCCCTATACATTCCTAGAGGAGAACAAAAGAGTGAAAAAATATTGTCATCACACACCGTCCATAGACATTCAGACCCGACTGAGGCCCCTTTTGGCTCACAGAGAAACAAAGGTATTGCCCATTCCAAAAACAAAGGTATTGCCCATTTGGGGCATCAAAACGAGGACCCATAATCTAAACACATTTGGTAGAACAATGGGCAGGGGATGTATGAAATTGGGATTAACCAGTAAATCCATGATTTGTGGCCACTAAAGGAACAGGCTGCACTTCAAGCTCATCTTGAAGAACCTGCCAAATTATTTTGCAGTGTCACCCAGCATGAAGTTTCTACCTTTTAAGTCTCACATGTGTTATGCACCTCCCCCACCCCATATCCTCAGAGATGTGCTAGGCCAAATCCCCAGAACCTGTGAATACGTTACTAACATGGCAAAAAGGAATTAGACATGCAGGTGGGGTTGATGTTGCTGATCGGCAAATGGGGCAGTTGGGCTCATGTAATTATCTAGGTGATCCCAATGTAATTACAAGCCTCCTTAAGTAGTGAAGAGGACACAGAAGTGTCAGTATCAAAACCATCGTATTGTAGAAAGACTCAACTGGCCGTTCTGACGTTAAAGATGGAGTCGGGGGGAGTCTTGTGCCAAGGAATGTGAGTGGCCTTGAAAAGCTAGATAATGCAGGGAAATGTACTCTCCCCTAGAGTCCTCAGAATCAGTAACTATTACATTTTCTTGTGTATCTTGCTATACATGTGTATGTATACATATATAAAACATGTGGATAAAGCTGACTTTTCAACAGATCAATAGAAGTTAGAAGATAATGAAATGACATCCTTAATGCTAAAAGCAAGTAACTATCAGCCTAGAATCCAATACCCAGTGGGAATATCCTTTAAAATAAAGGCAAACGTTTGTTATTTACCTGCTAGGTAACCTTGAAAAATCTCCGGCAATCTCAGTTTTCTTATTTGTAAAGTGGAAGTGGCCATATCTACTTCATTGGACTGTTGTAAATATTTAGTGAAAAGAAATTATATAGAATATTAAATGCAGTCCTTGGCAAAAATGATTGTTTAAAAATGATATTTATTAATTAACATTTTCTTAATTAATTAAAACAAAGTAAAGATGTTTCATGAAAAAGCCAAAAGAATTTGTTACAAGCATACCAATTCTAAAAGGAATACCACAGAAGTTTACCACAAATGAGGAAAATTATCCTGAAGGGAGCATAATGATGTGGGAGGAATAAGGAACAATAGAATAAATACAAGGATAAAACTATTTAAAACAATAACAATAATGATGTCTGTATTTGTCTCTGGCTGATATAACAAAGTGCCACAGACTGGAGGCCCTAAACAACAGAAATTTATCTCACAGTTCTGGAATTTGGAAGTCCAAGGTGTGGGTAGGGCTGGTTTCTCCCAAGGTCCCTCTCCTTGGTTTACAGATGGTATCTTCTCCCTGTGTTCTCACATGGTCTTCTCTCTGTGTGTGTCTGTGTCCTCATCTCCTCTCCTTAGAAGGACACCCATCATATAGGATTAAAGCCCAACCTAATGACCCATTTTTCATTCACTGCCTCTTTAAAGGCCATATCTCTAAATATAGTCACATTCTTAGATACTGGAGCTTAGGACTCCAACATGGAAATTATTAGGGCGAGGGACACAATTCAGTCTATAATAATGCCTTCAGGGGTTTAAAATATATACCAAATTAAGATATATGACTAAATAGTATAAAAGTTGGGAAAAGGATAAATGTAGGTAAAATGTTGTAAAGTTTTAGAGTTGTTCCAGAAGAAGATTATAATATATGAAAGACTGCTAATAAGATACAGGTAGACAGTATACTCTCTAGGCCAATCACAAAGAGAATGATAGAGAAGGAAATAGAAATAATAAAAACATCAATTCAAAAGAAGAAAGGAGAAGAAAAAGGATATTTTAAAACATAGCAAATAGGAAATGAAGAGCAAATGATAAATTTAAATATAAATATATTTGAAATCACATTAAATGTAAATTAAATAAATATTCCAATTAAAACACAGTGATTGTCAGACTGGATTTTTTAATAGTAGCAAAACTATACTGCTTACAAAAGAGACAACCTAATATATGGTTAGGCACAAGAATCTGGAAAGTGTGAAAGTTAAATAATAGAAAATGATATACCCTTCAAATATCAACCAAATGAAAGCAAGTACAGCTATGCAATTATCTGACAAGTCGATTTTAATTGAGAAGGCATTACTAAAAATAAAGAGGGATATTTAATAATGATAAAATTTCCTATTAGAAAGAAAAAATGATTTTAAATTTGAATGCACTTCAAAATATAGTTTTAAAAAGTGTAAATCACAAATTGAGAGAATTAAAAGAGGAAATATATAAATCTATAATCATAGTTAATTTAACACACCTCTTTTAGTAACTAATAGAACAAGAAAGCCCAAAATCAATAATTATATAAAGAACTTGAAGGACATGATTAATAAGCTGTTGTCATAGTGACGTATGTAGAATACTAAATTCAACAACCACAGTATATATCATTTTCAAGTGCACTTGGAACAATCACCAAAATTGACTTGAGCCACAAAGTGAGTCTCTAAAAATTTTAGAGGATTGAAATAATAGAGAATGCATTCTCTGACAAGGATGGAATTAAAAGCAGAGATAGCTAGAAAATCCCCAAGATTCCATATACGGTAATGAATACATTCTAAAGAATCCTTAGATCAAAGTAAAAAGCACACTATAACTTAGAAAATATTTTGAACTGATTAATAATGAAAGTAGGACATGTCTAAATATATGGGGTATAGCTAAAACCATAATCAGAAGGATATTTAAAGTGTTAAATGCAGTATTAGAGAAGAAGAAAGGTTGAAGAAGAATAATCTAAATGTTGATCTAGAAAAGTTAGAAGAAGAATAGCAAATGAAACCAAAATAAAGTAGAAGGAAGGAAATAATCATGATAAGAGCAGAAATCCACGAAATAGAAAGCAAGCATACAGCAAAGAAACACAACAAAAAGAAAAGTTGTTTCTTTGCAAAAAACTAATAAAATGGATAATCACTAGCAAAATTAGCCAGAAAAAAGAGAATACATAAATTATCGATATTATGAAGAAAAGAGGGTGTTATAAAACTATAACTCTCAAAATATAAATAAAATGGACAAATTCCTAGAAAAGCATTACTTGCCAAAACTAGCATAAGATGCAACCGAAAATCTGAATTGTCATCCATGTATGAAAGAAATTGAGACTGTAATTTAATTCTTTCCCACAAGTAAAATTCTATGCCCAGATTCTTCACTGATGAAATCCTTCTAAACATTTAAGTAGGAAGTGACCTTGATCTTGCACACACTCACCCAGGGATAGAAAAAGAGGGAACACTTCCCAACTCATTTTATAAAGCTGATTAGCCTTGATACCAAAATCAGCAGAGAAAGAAAACTTACACACTCTCCCTAATAACATAGCGTAAAAATACTAAATGAAGCATTAACAAATCAAATTCTGGATCTAATAAAATGTATAATAAAACAAATCCAAATTGGATTTATTCTAGGATGTAAAGTTGATTTAATGTTCAAAAAATTAGTCAATGTAATTTGCAACACTAAGAAAATAAAAGGACAATCAACTAAATAGATGCCAAAAAAGCACTTGATAAAATTCAACGTTCATTTACGATAAAAAAAAAAAAATTCTGAGGGTAGGATTAGAAGGGAACATTCTTAAACTGATAAGAGTAGCTTGGAAGAGAAAGAACTCTAAAAATACATATCATATCTAAGGAGAAATATTGAAAGATTTTACCAAATTAAGAATGAAACAAAAGTATTCAATCACCACTTCTATTCAACATTATATCAGCAGTAGCTGCAATAAGGAAAAAACAAACAAAGCTAATAAAATTAGAAATAATGGGAAATGAAATGATATTATTTATAAATAACATGATTGTGTACATAGAACACCCATTTAAAAATCAACAGAAAATCCATAAGCATCAATAAGTGAATTCAGCAAGGTGATAGATACAAGACCAATATACAAAGTGTAATTATATTGTCATATTTCAGCAACAGACAAAATAACACTGAAATTTAAATGATACAATTAAAGTAGAAGCCACTGGAGAAAGTAAGTAACTAATGGGCAGGCAGACTTCAGTGGTAATTGACTGATTTATGGAAGCCAAGTGTGGACTAGCTTGAACCTCAAAAACTCTTTTGGGTTCAGGCTGGGGAGGGGGTGGTGGGAGAGTTCATAATTTCATGAGTTTTACCTCCTAGCGACCAACAAAGTCATCAAAGTGAAGATCAGAGAAGAATCAATTCCTGCTTTCAGCAAGGGGAAATGAAAAGTAACCATTTTTAAATATGTCAAGAGAGATCTGTTCTCATTAACAAAGGCCTTTGCTCAGAGGAAACTACTTTACCAAAAACTGAAGCATGGAAAGAATGAAATACCCAGGTCCATCTCCTTCTAACCTTCTTATCTCACTGATACAAAGGGAAAGCTGTGAAGTACTTGCAAGGATCACAGCCCAGGGGCACAGGCTTACTAAATGACTAAGTCCTAATCATCAGACTACAAAAATTTTCCCCTCTCCTCATACCTTACCACCACATCAACAGGCTCCTGTGTGATAAACAAGATTACAGCAGAAAGAACAATAAAGCTAAGACTCTATTTAAGAAGGAGTCTCTAGGAAAATCCCAAGACAACAAAGAACACAAAAACAAAAAGTCTAGAGGAAATGAAAGGCTCTAGCACCTCCAGCTACAGCAACCATTAAACAGCTTAACTTGTAGCTATATAAACGTAAACATTCACACTAAAGACCTATTTAGTTTCTATTACTCAATACATCATTTCTAGCTTTGAAAATAAAATTGTAAACCATACTAAAAGGCAAAAAAAAAAAAAAAAAAAAAAAAGAAACCAAAACAAAAAATTAAAATTGTCTAATGAGACAAAGCAAGCATCAGAACCTGGCTCAAATATGACACTGATTTTTGGAATTATTAGACCAGGAATTTAAAAAATGATGTTTAATGTGCTAAGGGCTTAAAGGAAAAAAAGTGGGCAACACGCAAGAACAGATGGGCAATGTAAACAAAGAGATAGATTCTACAAAAGAATCAGAAAGAAAATTAGAAACTAAAAGCACTGTAACAAAAGGGAAAAATGTCTTTGATGGGCTCATTAGTACATTGGACAGTCAAGGAAAGAATCAGTAAGCTTTAAGATATGTTAATAGAAACTTCCCAAACTGAAATGTAAAGAGAAAAAAAATGGGAAAAAAAGGAACGGAATATTCAAAAGCTGTGGGACAATTGCAAAGGGTGTTAAGATACACATAATAAGTGGCCAGATATGGTAGCTTATTCCTGTAATCCTAGCACTTTAGGAAGTCTAGGGGGGGATATTGCTTGAGTCCAGGAGTTCAAGAGCAGCCTGGGCAACATAGTGAGACCCCATCTCTACAAAAAATACAAAATTTAGCCAGGCATGGTGGTGTGCATCTGTAGCCCTAGCTGAGGTGGGAGGAACATCTGAGCCCAGGGAGGTAGTGGCTGCAGTGACCCATGATCACACCACTGCACTCCAACCTGGGTGACAGAGTGAGACCCTGTCTCAGAAAAAAGAAGAAGAAAAAAACCATAATAAGAACATCAGAAGAAGAATGAACAAAAGAAATATTTAGACTAATAATGAAAATTTCCAAAAATTAATGACAGAAACAAACCACAGATTAAAAGAACAGAGAACACAATGAGAATGTTTTCAAAAATCTAATTACAGCATATTCAAACTGTAAAAAACCAAAGACAGAGAAAATCTTGAAAGAAATCAGAGGGGAAAATGCCTTCCTTATATAGGAGCAAAGATAAGAATCATACTAGAATTCTCTTGAGAAATCATGCAAGCAAGAAAAAAGTAGAGTGAAATATTTAAAGTGTTGAAAGAAAAAAACTACCAACCTAGAATTATGTATTCAGCAAAATTATTCTTCTGAATCAGTCTGTTGTCATGCTGCTGATAAAGACATACCCAAGACTGGGCAATTTACAAAAGAAAGAGGTTTAATTGGACTTACAGTTCCATATGACTAGGGAAGTCTCACAATCATGGCAGGAGGCAAGGAGGAACAAATCACATCTTACATGGATGGCAGCAGGTAAAGAGAGAGAACCTGTGCAGGAGAACTCCACTTTTTAAAACCATCAGACTCCATGAGACTTATTAGCTATCATGAGAACAGCACAGGAAAGACTTCCCCCATGATTCAATTGCCTCCCACTGGGCCCCTCCCATAACATATGGGGGAATTCAAGATGAGATTTGGGTGGGGACACAGCCAAACTGTATCATCTTCCAAAGCAGGATAAATACTTCCTCAAGTAAAAACTGAGATAATTTTTTACTGGTAGACCTGCCTTGCAAAAATTATTTTTAAAAAGTTCTTAGAGAAAAGGAAAGTATATAGGTGAGAAACTCAGAACTACATAAAGAATGGAAAAGTGTTAGAGAATGAATAAATAAAAATAAAATAAAATCCTTGTTTTATTTATAATTTTTAACTGCTCAAAACAATTATAGCAACACTGTGTTAGATTATTATAGTATGTGGATAAATAATTGGTAGCGGTGTTCTAAAGGATGAGAGGGAGAAATCATGAATATTCTGTTATAAATTACCTGCACTACTCATGAAATAGTATGGTGTCATCTGAAGGTGGACTTAGATTACCTGTAAATGGATTAATGTATTGCAAACTCTAGAGAAAACACTAAAAATTTTTTAAAAGAAATATAATTCATATGCTGAAAGAATAGAAAATTGAATCATATAAAATCCTCAGTTAAGGCCAAAGAAGGCAGAAAAAGAGGGGAAGATTAAAAAAAACAAGTACAATAAATAGAACAGTTACAAACACGGTAGATATTAATTCAACTGTATCAATTATTGTTTTAGGTGTAAATGATCCAAATACTCCTTCTAAGAGACAGAGATTGTCAGAGCAGATCAAAGGACAGGAACTAACTATATGTTGTCTACAAGAAATACACTTTGAATGTAAATACATAGATAGTTTAAAAGTAAAAGAATGTCAAAAAGTATACCATGCTAACCCTCATCTAAAGATAGGAAGAGTAGCTACGTTAATGTCAGACAAATTAGACTACAGATTAAGGAAGATTATTAGAGATAAAAAGCAGCATTAGAATATGATAAACTGGTCAAAATTTTCCCAGAAGACATAATTCTTAATGTATATGGTACTAAAAGCAGAGCATCAAAATACATGAGGCAGAAACAGAACTGCAAAGAGGAATAAACAAATCGACTATTATGCCTGGAGACTTACACACTCTTCTATCAGTAATTGAGAGATATGGCAGGCATAAAGTTAGTAAGAATTTAGTTAGCTTTGCATCACTATCAGTCAACTAGTTCTAATTGACATTTATAAGACAGTTGTTGACTTCATACAACAACAGCAGAGTACACATTCTTCTTAAGCTCACAAGGAACACTTACCAAAATAGACTATATTCTGAGCCATAAGACACACCTTAACAAATTTTAAAGAATAAAACTCACCTAAAATATTCTTTTATATCATAATGACATTAAACAGAAATCAATAATAGAAAAATAGCAGGAAAATAATAAATTATTTGGAAATTATACCACACACTTATAAATAACACATGGGCCAAATAATGTATTGCAAACTCTAGAGAAACCACTAAAAATTTAAACCACACATTATTAAATTTATACCACACATTATTAAAAAATGATCTGTCTCAAAAGAAATTTAGAAATATTTTGAGTTAAATGAAAACAAAAATACAACTCAGTATTTGTGGGATTCAGTGACTGAAAGCAGTCTTATTTACTTCAGTTTCTATAACTCAATAAACGGTTCCTAGCTTTGAAAATAAAATTACATATACAGCACTGAATGCATATGTTAGAAAAGGATAATCATCTAAAATCAATAATCTAAGATTTCACCAAAGGAAACTAAAGAAAAAAGAACAATATAAGCCTAAAGCAAGCAGAAAAAATAAGTAATAAAAATTAGAGCAGAAATGAATGAAATTGAAGATAGGAAATCAATAGAGAAAATTAATCAACTAAAGCTGGGTTTTTTTGAAAGAGTAATAAAAGTCATAAACCTCTAGCCAGTTTAGCCAAGAAAAAAGAGAGAAGACATAAATTACTCACATCAGAAATGAAATAGTGATTATTACTATTGATTCAATGGACATTAAAAGGATAATAAAAGAATACTATGAACAACTTTATGCCAACAAATTTAATAACTCAGATGCAATGGACCACGTCCTTGAAAAACCCAATCTGCCAAACTCACACGTGAAAAAATAGATAATCTGAAGATGCCTATATTAAATAAAGAAAATAAATAAATAAATAATAACCTTTCAAAAAATAAAGTATCAAGCCCAGGTGATTTCAGTGGGGAATTCTACCAAACAATAAGGAAAGAAATGATACCAGTTTTTCATAACGTCTTTCAGAAAACAAAACAGAAGAAATACTTTCTAACTCATTCTATGAGGCAAGCGTTATCTTAATACCAAAATAGGTATAAGGACATAATATAAGGACATTACAAGAAAGGAAAGCTGTGGACCAAGATCTCTCATGAACACAGATGCAAAAATCTTCAACAAAATATTAGCAAATAGCATCCAACAATGTATAAAAGGAATTATACATCACAGCCAAGTGGGATTTATTCCAGGTATATAAGTCTGGTTCGACATTGGAAAGTCAAATAGTATAATTTATCATATTGGCAGGCTAAAGAAGAAAAATCATATGATCTTATCCATAGATGCCAAAGAAGCATTTGACAAAACCCAACAGACATTCATGTTAAAAAGTCTCAGCACTCTAGGAATAGATGGGACTTCCTCAATTGGATAAAGAACATCTACAAAAGCTTGTGGCTAACATACTTCATGGTGAAGAACTGGATGCTTTCCTTCCAAAATCAGAAACAGGGGAATAATGTATCCCTCACCAATCCTATTCAACATTGTACTTGGAGTCCTCGCTAATATAATAAGACCAAAAAATGGAAATAAAAGAAGAAAAAAAAAGGCAAGAAAAGGGAAAGGAAAAAAAAGCAATATTGGGATTGGGAAGGAAGAAATAAAAGTTCACAAATGACATGAATGCTAATGTGAGAAATTTCAAAGAATTGACAAAAAAAAAACCCCCACAGACCTCCTGAAACCAATAAATGATTATAGCAAGGTTGCAGGGTATAAGATTAATATACAAAAGTCAATTGGCTTTCTACTACTCCAATGAACAATTGGAATTTAAAACATAATACTATTTACATTAGTAACTACAACAAAAAAAATTACACATGAAGCTAATAAAATATTTACAAGATCAATATGAAAAAAACTACAAACCTCTGGTGAAAGAAATCAAAGAATATCTAAATAGAGAGATCTTCCATGTTCATGGATGGGGAGACTCATTGTTTAGATGCCAGATCTTTCCAACTCTGTTTATAAATTCAACACAAGTCAAATCAAAATCCCACAAGTTATTCTGTGGATACTGAAAAAATAATTTGAATGTTTATATGGAAATACAAAAGACCCAAACTAACCAATACACTCCCCAACTTTAAACTTACTATATATGCCACAGTAATGAAGATAGGATGATACTGGTAAAAGAATCAACAAATTGATCAGTGGAACAGAGTTGAGAGTCCAGAAATAGACCCTCACAGATATAGTGAACTGACAAAGGGGCGAAAGCCCCTTTCAATGGGGAAAGAACAGTCCTTTCAATAATATTGGGAGAACTGGACACCCATATCTTTAAAATGGAAGATAATATCTAAACTAAAATCTTCCCAAAGTTTGAATTACTGGTGTTAGACTTTCTGGAGAGCAATTTTATTTTTATTTATTTATTTTGAGACAAAGTCTTGCTCTGTAGCCCAAGCCAGGAGTCCAGTGGCTCAGTCTCAGCTCACTGCAACCTCCGCCTCCTGGGTTCAAGCAATTCTCATGCCTCAGCTGCTGGGATTACAGGCCTGCGCCATCCACCACATCCAGCTAATTTCTTTTCTTTTATTGTATTTTTAATGGAAACGAGGTTTCACCATGTTGGGCCAGGCTGGTCTTGAACTCCTAACCTTAAGTGATTTGCCTGCCTTGGCCTCCCAAAGTGCTGGGAATAGAGGCGTGAGCCATCGTGCCCGGCCGAGGAGAGCAATTTTAGAAGGATGGTATGGGGAGTAACCAGTGGGCACCAGACGTTGTTTTGTTCTGTTTGGGTGCGGTTGCGAGTGGGGCAGCTGAGAAGGAAGCGTCAGTGGAAAAAGAAATGCAGAAATGGATTTTTATTTGCACCCCATCCTACCAAGCTGCACCTCTGCCTTATCCCTTTTTTCAGATAGCATCTCTTATGACTCCATTAATTCCAGAAAGCCTCACCCTGCAAAGCTCTTCCTGGTGTCCTTTTCACCTGCGCAAGCAGGTAAGGTGCTGCCCTGCACCCACCACCCTGGAATCCTGTTATTGCCCCAACTCAGTCTGACCCTTGGCTGGCTGTGATGCGCTGGGACTCCTCGGGTCCCCTTCCTGGGTTGGATGCAAACGAAGAGTGCCCGGCTCATGCTAAGGAGCCTGCACTGCCTTCTAAGGGTGCAGCCCCACCCTCCAGGACTTCACTCTGCTTCTGTTTGAGCAGGCTCTGCCCACTGCTCCTTATCTTGGTGCCACAGTAGATCTTTGGTATTCAGGTTAATTAATCTCACCCAACCGTGCCCTTTTCTTCAGAGAAGTATTTCTCACACTTGGTCTTAACAGAACATCAGGTCCAGGCGCAAAAGGCAACACAAATGAGATCTATTTATCCACCCACAAAACTACCTTTCCCTCCAGAAACAGCAGGCTGACAGAGATATTGCCCGCTGTCATTCTGATTCCTTCAGTCCTGAGGTCATGAATAGTAAAATATGCAAACCAGTCACCCTTCCCTGCCATTGGTCAATAATCTATTACCAAATAAAATCCTACCTGTAGCCTTCCTATCAACCCCCTGTGAACAAAGTCCTGTTCTAAACCTTAATTAAACCCACATTGTTCTGGGTGGTATTTCTCCAGACAAAGCTGTCCTTTGAAATTCAGATTCCTTGCACAAACGCATTCTGGTGTAACACCCCCTGTTGCGAGTTTGCTAGTCCAGCTATCTGAGAATAAATTATGCATTTGTCCAGGCTACAGAAAGCTACCGGAAAGTGGATTTTCCATTTAGCATTTTTATCACTCAATTCTCTCTGTGCTGGAAATTGGACTCCAATCCACTATTTGCATTTATAGATCACAGGGCTAAAACAAAGTGTTAGTTTTCTCCCCTAAAAAATAAAAAAATTCCCTGGAAGATTTTAGCTGATGTGACAAATGAGAGAAACCTGGGGACATGCTGAAGTTTAAAGTTGGGACTCACTTTCATCATTGCCTGAGTTTTCCCAAGCAGCTTTTGAAGCGGGAGGAACTAAGTTTTCTTAAAAGAGTAAATGTCCCACAGAGGGGTCACTCCTATACCTTGGATGTTGAAACTTTGTACTGCTGGAACTAAAGCAGTTTCCACAGCGATGGTTGTTGGGGGTAGGGCTAGGGCTAGGGTGTTCTAACCTGAGGAGGGCTCACAGTTCTGGGACACTCTTTATATCTTTGGTGACCCCATTTTTTCAAGCCCAAAATGAAGCCAGGTGATCTGGCAAGTTTTGTGTTTCTAACATTATGACAAGCCCCAGAATGATATTTCATCAGGGAAAAACTTCTAGGCTCAGGCAACTGGGGCCCCTGGACTAGGCCTCACACTTTGGGGGGCTCATCTGGCCTTTCCTGGCCAAGTTCATCCTCATGGGCCTGGGAGTCCTGGAGCTGAGGGCAAAGTCCCACCTGAAGATCAATTCCCCTTTTATTTTTTTTTATTTTTTTATTTTTTATTTTTTATTTTTTTTAGAATAAAAAGAATGAAAGAGAGAAAGGAAGAGGAAGAGATTTTAGAAAAAGAGAGAAAAGGAGAAAGAAAGAAACAGCAAAAGAAAGAAAAAATGAAAGAGAAAGAGGAA